>BQNB010003452.1:32609-106522 GCA_026074375.1 Tanacetum coccineum | reverse complement strand
GAGTTGGAGGAGCTATAAGGGTGACATGGGAGGTCTATGGTGGTATCTAGGTTAAGGTGGAGGGTTGTTTGTGGTGGTGTAGGTCACGGCAAGTCTTGGAGCCAAAGGAAGAGATGTGGCCAATCTAGCAACCAAGGATATGAGTTAAGGTGCTTGTAAGCTAGTTGTGAGGCAAGGAGCTTGGTCATCAAGGTTCTTGGATGCAATGTTATCTTTCAAAATGGGTTAAAAGAAAGAAAAAGAGGTCGCAGGTTTGAATGGCTCGAACTAGGGTTTTTCTTGGTTATTTTCATGTACATTTGATTAGTAATGATAGATTAAGGATTATAAGACTTGTATTAAGGGTTTAAAACAAGATTTGATTAGTGGTTCAAGTTCAAAATGGTTGAAAATAGGTAAATGGGTCGCGGGTTTGAATTAGGGTTCGGTGATTTATAATTTATTTATTTAACTGAAGAGGCATCCCAATCCTTTCAAATAAATAAATTATAAACCATTGATGATTATCGATTTCAGGTTCATACTCGTGTCATATCGGATACCATTAAGCCCACTCATTTATAATTTCTTATTTACATAAAGAAGCGTCCAAATTTATGTAAGTAAGAAATGATAAACTTATGGTTCGGTGATTTATAATTTATTTATTTAAATGAAGAGGCGTCCCAATCCTTTTAAATAAACAGATTATAAATCATCCTACTTAATAATTCCCGGTGCAATACGCGTACTCTCATAACCTTCAAGGTGGTTGACATGACGATGCATGTGCTCTACTGAGTATGGGACGAGTGATTTAAAACTCGTCTTTAGAAGCTGGAAGTAAAAACTGCCAGGCGAGATCAAATAAAGTTCAAGATAATTAATGAGTACTCGGTTAGAGTAAATAAGGTAAAGATCTCTATAAACAAATCAGTATAGTGATTACCATATCGATCCTCCTATTACAAGTCCCGCCTATACAAGACTTGCAATATTTAGATTCGTACACAATCCCGTGCAAACGGAACTGTGACGGCTTTGTTAACATAGCAATTATCATATCAATCCTCATATTACAAGTCCCGCCTATACAAGACTTGTAATACTTAAATTCCCATTAAACACAAACTGTGACGGTCTCCGGTAAATACAATATAGTATAAAGCTATGAAGAAAATAATATCCTTAGAGACCATTGTTTAACTCACAATGTCTAAGAAGCAAGATGAGACCATTGTATAACTCACAATGTCTGACGAGTAGAATGAGACCATTTCGTCCATATATATTGTTTATCACTAACCCATTCATGCAGGTTTCCCGACGGCGGCAACAGTTAACTGATGACGAGTCGAATTCATAGCCACATGCTCATACCAGTTCAACATATGTAAAGATATTATGAAAGCTCAAGTACATGTTTTAAGACTTCCGCTACTCTGATACCGTACGTCTTCCTTGAAGTGACGAAGTATTAAAGTTAAAGAATGTTAGCCTCAAAATATTGAGTCAGACAAGGAAGCTCGGCTACTAATCATGAAAGCTCAGTCTTTATTTAGTAAATGTTGTAAGAGGATAGAACAGGAATCGGGCTCGTTAATTAATCTAATATTTTACGCGTTTCGGACTAAGGTCTAAAGTAATCCCGAGCCTGACCTAAGATAAAATACCAAACGGTCCAAAGAAAGCCTCTTTAGGCCGGTCCAATACTTGGTATAAATACCCCTCGCCAAGTGTAGAGAAGGTGTTGGTTCTTATTTGTTTTCACACACTTTTATGAATTAACCATCTCTTTTTCTTCTCTCTACTTTCTCTCTCTAACTTCTCTCTACTTTTTCTCTTATCTTATTTTCTTTTTCTTCTCTCCTTTTTCTCTTATCTTATTTTCTTGTGATTACCATGGTGAAGTGAAAGTGATTTCGGGTTCCTACAATTGGTGTCACTCGCCTCGGGTGGGTTTAGTATTCGATACTTCGAATGTGGTATTTGTGCGTTGAGGTTATTGGTTATGGCTTATTTTAGTTTTTTTTGTTAGCATCACAAATCTTTTGGGCTTACTAATCTCTCGGCTTACATTTCTTTAGTCTTAATATCAAGTTTCGTTTCATTTTGTTTTTGAGACAACAATTTCAAACCTGACAAACTGTTATTTTGTGACACCCCCAAAAATATACAACGCAGCGGAATACCACATGGGGTGCTACTTCATAATCTCAACAGCGCTAGATACAAGAGAACGACCTCTAAAAAGTGTCGTTTGTTTAAAACAATCTCGTTTGATTTTCTTGAAAGTCAATATGATAGTTTGTCCGCCATATTTGCATCACATGAAAAACTTGATGTAAAATACTACAATGCAACTTCAAATAATCCAAGCATTATATTCAATGAGAAAAAAACTATGCTTAAAAGTGTCAACTGATAGTTGGTGAGTTCTATAGATTCGTTTAAATATGAATGTAAGTTTCAAATGAAATGTATTTGTCTACTGTATCATCACAGTACCCATGTTAGAAAATCCCAAAGAATTTTTAAAGATATGCAAGAACATTTATGTCACCAAAAGTCCCAATCTTATCCTAAGATTTATAAAGAATGCCATGACCAATTTAAGGTCACCTAAATGTTTCAAAGTATGTATTGCCACTTTATTCAAGCATAGTAAATATTCGTTGTGAGTATAAAACATTTGATTTCGATTACTCTAAGTTCATGAGATCCGCGTACGTAGACTTGTATGTTATGCCTTTATTCAAGGACCGTCCCTCCCCTAGAACTCGTACCTCCGACCCACTCCCCCCCGCCCCCCCCCGTCCCGCCCTTCCCCCCCCCCCGCCCCTCCGCCTCCAAGAAACGCACCTCAGGGCAGTAATAAAAATAATGTGTTCCCCTCATGGGTGTTCCCTCCAAGAACACCCGGGCATGTATGCAAATAATATGTTCCCATCATGGGTGTTCCCTCCAAGAACACCCGGGCAGTAATGATTGTTGGCCCCGCAGGCGCCAATCAAATCGTAATCCGACATGGTATAACGTTCGTTCCCAGTGATAGCTAGTCACCCGAACGGGGATTGTCAATCCCAAATAGATCTATCTTATAACATTCGCGCTTACCCTCCGAGTAATTAACAGTTCATGCAACTTAAGCTAATCCATAATCATAAAAGTATAGAATGTGTTTACGTTCAAAAATTAAACCAAGTATTGTATCTCCTCCATAGCGAGCTATGCAAATAAGTATGTAAACCAATTTGTAATCAACCATGTAAATGCATTTGCAAACAAGCATGTTCTCACCCCAAATATATGTAAAACGAGTAAAAACAGGGGAGCTATAAACTCACCTTGATCAAAGACCACGATCAAATAATCCAAATAAATCACAACCGAATCTGCAACGATCTCGGCCACGACCTATAATTATGTCGCTCTATTATAATACACGTATTAAATACGATCAACGATGCGTACATCGTAACGACGAAATCATACATATTTTAATATGTATACATACATATATACATGTGATGAGAAATCCACTTGCGCGTCTTTAAACCTTAACCCTTAGTATATTATATGAATATATACTATTTTCCGTCCAATCATAGCTTATGTCGAATATTTACCGAAAGTTACTATTTTTAGACCTTCCGTTTTTAGAACCGAACAGTGGTCTTAAATATAATTAATTGAAATAATAGATCAACCGACCTTTAGTTTTGACCCGCTATGTCTTAATTTTAAAACTGACAATCCTCGCGGCAAAGTAAAACGTCATTACGAACAACTTTCGTGTTTCGCCGGAAGGCTGAAACGGACTCGAAAGTGCTCAAATCCTTTAATTAATAAACCTGTCAGATTTAATATATATTAAAAATAACCTATTTTTCTACTAAAGTGTATATTCCGATTTCACTCCAGTTTCTTCGTTATTGGGAGTTAAAAGTCCCGTTTTATATCAAAACGTCCGTCAAAATATAATTTGTTATATTTTATAAACTAAAGTCTGACTTTTCAAAATCTCGAACCCCGAATCCCATGTTCTATTTTCTGGTCAAAATGACCCGTTACAAACATGCGCCAAAATCCGTTTTTAGCTCAAAACTTATCTAAAATATGTCTATTATGGCTTATAATTTCATATTAATCCCGCTTTAATATCAATAATATATTATCTCGACGCCGCAAGTTTCAATAGATTTCATCACATATAATTACTCAATCAAATAAATGAAACAATTAATATATTTATGGTGCAAAACAAAACGCACCCTTTTGTGTCTGATTATCAAACCAAACAAACCCCCGGCTGTCCCGGCTGTTTGACAGCCAACCCGACACACCCTCGTCGGTTGTTAACCCACAAACCCAAACGCATCCATTTGGTGGAAACAAAACCAAACACACTCTTTCGTGCTACACCACCAACCAAACGACGCATCCTAGCTGCTGACCCGAACCCGACCGCACCCTTTTCGGTGACAGAAAAACCAACGCACCCTACCCGGCTGAAAACACAAACCAACGCACCCAATTTGGTTTGAGAAAAAGCAAACGCACCCCTCTTGTGCAAACCAGAAAACCAAACGGACCCTAGGCTGTCAAGAACAGCTAAACGCACCCGCTTCGGTGCTACTAGAAAACCCGACGCACCCTAATCTACTTACCCGCAACCCAACGCACCCTGGCTGGTGCTAAACTCAACCCGAACGCACCCATGCTGGTGCCCAACCAAACAATAAATCCTATATGTGCCCACACTTTGAACCAAGATAACCCGAATCCAAACACACCCTACTTGGCTCATTCGCAGCCAACCAAACGCACCCTACTCGGCTACTAAAACAGTGACAACAAACACACCCCTTTGGGGATTACACAGCCAACCGCACCCTTTTGTGAGGTTTTACCACTCAATGCACCCCTACTCTTTGTTACATGGCCAACCACACGCACCCTTGTTTGTGAAAAGAATCTGCACTCCTTGAATGCTGCACGATGGGAGTGTTATGATGATGATGGTACGCGTGATGATGATCTAGCAGAGAGGGGTTGGCGGTGGCGGTATGCAGTGGTGGTGTGGAGGATCGAGTAGGGGGAGAGTGACCTATGGTGCGGGTATTTTTTTAAAAAAAATTTAATAATAAATTTGGTAAATCGGGTTTGATGAGGTTCATTTTTGGTCTTGGCCGGAAAAGTCCGCCGGAAAAGTTTTCCGGCGGCGGCAGTGGTGGCCGGCGGCGGGGGAGGGCTGCCGGAATTTTTGAGGGAGAGAGAGTAATATATGTGTGTGTTTATATTTTGTAAAAATGAAAATAATGTGTAAAGTTTTTATATTTATATAAAAACTTATAATAAAAATGACATGTTTAATATAGTTGAGGGTTTAAATAGAAAATATTACCACAGGGACCATATGTGTAATTGTTGAGAAACTTTTATAATATATTGGTTCGGGACTCGTTTGAATGACTTAACGGATGATTCAACGCACGAGACTTGTGCCATTGTTTTCTAAATCATTTTTCTGATAAAAATGAGTATTCACTCGACTAATTTTCATAAACGTTTTATAAAATTTAATTAAAACGTTTATTATTTATTTTGTATATTTCCGATAAACTTGTCCGTAAAATGATCCTTTTACTCGAATATTTGCGTCTTCAACAAACGTCACTGAATAAAATGTTAAATAATTTATTAAATATTCTTATTTAATAAAACGTGATAATTAATGGTAATTTAATTATTTTCTGCTGCCGGTACTCGGTCTTGATTTTAAAATCTTAGCGAGTAGCATTTCAAGTCACTTCTGACTGGAGATGTTCGGTCTTGGCAAAACTAAAAAAGGTTTCAGGAATGTCGTTTTACATAAATTTATTAGAGTCCCGAGTTGTCTGAAAACCGTGGTTTTGCTTGCTCGTTTATGATAAACTCAACCTTAGGGAATAACTTATAACCTCCTATAAAATTCTAAAATTCTCTAGTATGTTACAGGTACCTACCCCTTAAAGAAATCACGTCCCGAGATTAAATTTGTGTATCCGATGTGTGACCAAGGAAAGAGTTAAGGTTTAATAACTCGTTCTAAACAAGACGCTGATAACTTTATTCAGCAAAATTTGGTGTTTCTACACTTCTCAATCTACCAAAAATTTTGGCTAGGTTTGTCCAGGATATTTAATCCATCAAAATGGGTATCTCAAAATATATCATTACAGATCTTATGACTGGTATAACCGCGTTATAGGGAGAGTCTCATTCTTAGTGAATCAACCTCAAAAGAAAGTTGTATTCGCGTGAGTCTTGCTTGTATAAGTTTCTAAATGGTCCGAGGACGGAGTCCCTCGTTTCTACTATCTGTAATGTTTGATGATGTCTACATCAACGTGGCTTATGTATGTAAGTACCTAACTTACTTGGCGATACTAGGAATGTATCGCGACCTAAAGCCATTCTAGCTATGGCCCGAAATGAATAACCCAACTATCTGTTTCGTCGATAGGTGTTTATCTCGTTTAAGGGGAGTTGCATTACCTATTGGATAAAGTTGTATCAGTCGGGACCGCTCCAGGACCCAACAATAGCGACCATAACGTCAATACCATAACAAATGGTGACTCGGGATCGAGATCCGAGAAATGTCGGACACGAGATACCTCTCTAGAATCATCACTCATTTTAGTTAAAGATCCATCCGATCTCTCTATCTATTAACCTTACACATTTGTAAACTAGATATCTAGGAGTCTGCGAAGTTTACGAGGAGAAATAATGGATCTTAGATAGACAGGAATGGTGCGTGGGATAAGCTCGCTGCGAAAGTCTTGATGCGATGACACTTGATACGGACGCGAACACATCTGAGCGGTACTCTAGTTCGAGCACTAGTTTGAGAGATGAATCGTCTCTCATCTTTTCTCTCTGAGTGATGTATTCTAACATCACTCGTTCTGATTTCCCCTGTCTCTCCAGAGATCACGCAACATTGACGAGTGACTGGCAACGACACAGTACATCTTATAACTTCACTCCGGAAGCATACTAGACATAAGATAATCCATAGAAAAGTCTTAAGCATTAGAGGCTGCGATAGAACAAAGGCAAGAAAACATTCTCGTCTCTGCGATAGCCTCTCTCTATTAACTGGTGAGAAATAGGAGTTAATTTGACTGACCGGGTGAAAAAGAGCGCCGTGCGGGTGAGGGTGTGCGGTGAGGTGAGGAGGCGGGGGGCTGACCTTTGTAGGGGCCAAGCTTACACAAATCCTATTTGCTTGGATTTTAAAATGTGAAGAACAAGAAATGATAGTAGTTAAATATAAGTGTATTTGGTTAAGCGGGTTTATTTTGGAAAACTACAAGCTTATAAAATAATTTGTGTCTTTTTACTCCCATAAGCTCTTAACACACTTAATCACTGACAAGACACACTATAACATAACTGCGCTCTAAAAGCTCTCTACGACTCAACCTCCCCAATGTCTTTAAAAAGTCTTACATTTGGAAAAAGAATTATTTTAATATGTAGAGTAAGATTTTTGTTCCAATATATAAGTTGGCTTAGTCTAAAATGAAATTTTTCCATTCTCATCAAAAAGATAATTATAAAAAGAATGCCAATGAAGCATTTCTAATGCAAAAGCATTATTTTTCGTGCCAATGAAGCATTCGAAAAAATAGAATAACAAAAGCTATATGTAGTTTTTAATCGTTGGCGTATCCATGTTGAGAGAAAGACTCGGATGGGGTCGCAACTAAGGATTAAAACTATGTACGTAGGATCAAGGTTCGTAGGCATTCATCACTAGGGAGCGCGGCCTAGGTGATGATTGCAACTAAGGGACTTTGGATTCTAAGCTTTGTAGGAAAAGGGTGGTTGTCCGATAACCTACAAACGTTAGCAGACGTAGTTGGGGTTCGAACTAAAGACAACCGGTTGTTGTTGCGATAGTCCTATTTGTGAGAAAGGCTAAGTAGGGTTTCAAACTAAGAACAACATTCCTATTGCAAAGAAAAAAATAATTATAGTACATGAAAAATAAAAGAATGGTTAAAAATTTCATTTTCTCAAATCAATTTATAAGTTTTGTTTCCTAATCTCTTTTAGCTTTGAGTCGAGATTTATCTATGTTATTAACATTTGAGCTCACAAGGCTTATTTGTAAAGCTTAGATGAATTTCAACTATGAAGATAAATTGATCTATGGTTGAGTTAAAAAGAGTGCACACCATATTAATGCATTGAATTTATTCCCGGAGTGAAAATTTCACAATTATAAAGTATGAAGACTTAACCATATTGGACTTATATTGACAATGAACTTTGTTTAATAGCTTTGTTTAGTCTAGTGAAAAGTCAAGGATGACGAATTTTCCTCTTTTGTGCTCTATTAATCGGGAGTAGCCTATTTCGATGAGCCTAAAAGTTGCAAAAGTTGCAATGATTGCCATTAATGTGTTTCCATGTGATTAAATGTTGAGAAAAGCGAAAGTTGTTTAAAAGGTAATTCATAAAAGGTGATAACAAGGGCATTTTGGAAACTTGTTAGTTTTCAAAGTGTACACTTCATAACATTGCGTGAGGACACGGCAATCCTTTAGTTTGGGGAATTTTGATATTTGCTTAATTGTATATTAATTTAACCCGGATTTTGCCTAATAAAAGCCATAAAATGCAAATAGAATAGAATATGTGTGCTTTTGTTTCCAATTCTTGCAGGAAAGGATTGAAAAGACAAAAGAAGCAAAAACATTCCCAAAAACCGACAAGATAACGGAAAAAGACAAAGAGTCAAGAGCAAGAGTGAGAAATCAGCCAGAGATCACAGCCGGATCAGCCCGACTCAGTCAAAGAAAGAAACAATGAAGTCAAAGACCCAAGATAAAGTCAAAAGGGTCAAAATTGACAAGTCTTCAAAGTTTTAAGGGTTCATTTGAAGTTTTAAAGATCAAAGGACCAAAGTTGCCAAAAGAGAAAAGTGCTTTATAAAGAAGAAAAGAGAAGAAAACAACCACAAGGACTGAATTTGCACAACTCCAAAACTTGTTTATATCTACATTTGGGCGGAAGCAAAGACGGGGACCGAAAGTGACAACATTCCAAAGATTCAAACATAAACCCCGCATAACTCGCAACAAACTAACCACCCTTAACTGAATTTCCCGCCAAAATTCCCACAGCCCAAATCCCGTTTTTTCCCCACCCCCGCTCCTTTTTAAACAATAAAACTCATTCATACATTCTCACCAATCATAATAAAACACGTGGCATCCAATTATTGGTCCGAACACCTCTCTTATATGATCAAACGGCCACAAATCAACTTAAAAAGATCAACGGATGAGATTTAAAGGATCATTCTGGAATTCTTCCTCCTCTTCACTACTCCTCTATAAATAGAAGGCTAGGACATCATTTTTTCAGTTGTTGTTTTAGTTTTAAAAATTTTACTTTGTAATTTTCATTTTTAAGCAATTTAAACCTTACTTTAAGCAATTAAGCTTTTTAGCTCTTGTAAACTCTTCTCTTAAGCTTGTACTTCTTTAATACAGTAATACAACTAAGTTTACATGTTACTTCATCATTTGTTTTTAAGTATAAGTCGAATTTAATCAAATAAGCTCTAAATAAGCTCTTTTGAGCTTATTACTTTTAAGAAGCTCATTTTTAGCCTATATCCTGTTTTAGTCATTCATTTGCTTATCCTTATCATTTACATCAAAGATTATGATTACTTGAGAGTTTTTAAGTTCATTTTGAAGATATAAGAGCAAATAAGCTCATATTCAGCTTATTGTGATTTTTAAGGGTTAGAGGCTTGAGGAAGCCATTAGGATCACCTAGACTCTTCACCTTGATTCCTTGTGAAGAGACCTCTTCAATTTCAGGTTACTTTCTCTTATTTTCAATTTAGCCAATTCATAGCTTATTTCAACTTGCTTATTTCTTTTAAATCCTCATTTAAATCCTGTTCATTAGGTTTACTTAGCTCAAATTTGTATTGGTTTCAGTCTATTTTAGCTTTAAAACTAGTAAAATGTCACTGTCACTTTCTGTCATAACTAGTAGTGTATTAAGCTTAGTAGAGTAAGTGCTTATTTCTCATTAATAAGCTAGGTGTTTAAGAGCATAAATAGCTAAGATAGCTTAGATGTAGTAGAAGTGGATATAAGTTTTAAGCTGTTTTAGTTTTAAATAAAATTTTAGTGCAAAATAGTTTGACAGCTTACAAGTAAAGGAGTGTTTGGATTTAGCTTTATTGGACTCAAAAAGTCAACCATAGGTTGTCAAAGCTTTTCAATTAACTGAGTTAGATCTTTTAATAAAGTTTTAAACAAGTTTTAGAAATTAGTTTGTAGTTGTTCAAAGATTAGAGTTTAAAAGTTCTTCACTAGCACCAGGGTAAATGAATTGAGTAGGACATTTTAGGTTTGGTTGTGTTTATAGTTCCTTATTGTTAACTTTTGTCATTTAAATTGTAAATGCACTTAGTGAAGTGTTTAGAAAGTCTAAAGCTCAAAAGTTTAGCCTGCATTAGTTGATTTACCATTTGCATCAGCAAAGCACTACACATCAGTTTATACTTTTGCCATTTCACACTTTAAGTTTTTCATTTCTATTGGAAATTGTGGAAATCTTTTTATCTAGGTTGATTAGAGTAAGCTAGGTTAGCTTATTTCCAAATTTACAGCTTATAAAGTTTGATAATAGGCTTGTTAGCTTATAAGTAAAAAGCTCAAAAACAGTTCACTTAGACTTTGCTCTTTTTCAGCTTCATTTTCTTTTTAAATTTGTTCAACACAGGCTAATATTAGTTTAGAATCCCTTAATACACATCTTAATCTAGAATAAGCCTCTTTTAGTTTTAATTTTCATCAAATAATAAGCTCAAAATAAGCTCAAATCCAAAAACCTAGTCAAAAGCATACTTTCTGTAAACAGGATCTTTCAGCTTAATTTTCAGCTTATTCTTTTGTCAAAAGTTCATATTGCTTTTATTAAAGTTGTTAGGATTAAGCTGTTAAGCAACTTTGTAGTTTTAAGTTTTTTCTGAAAAGCACTTTTTAATAAGCCAAAAATAAGCACTAGCGTAGGGTCTATTTGGTACTTTTCTTAAAGTTTAGGGTTACCCGTTTTCTCTATAGTGTAAAATTTCCAATATTCGCCCGCCTACCCTGTAGTTTACTTTCTAACAGTTTCTACCCTATCTTTCTTAGTTAAATAAAAAAAGTTAATATTTTTGTTTTTAGATTTATTAAAAATTAGGTTAAAGTTTTAATTGAATAAATTAGGGTTCAATTGAGTTTTTAAAATTGGGGCTTTTTGTTCTATTAAATTTCTGCACTTAATTAGTTTCTAAAAACTATTTTTCTATATTTTTCCAATTAAATTTGCATTTTCTAGGAATTAAAATAGATTTTAGTAAATTTCTTTTTCTTATAAAAATCATAAAAATAGAAAAATAGTTGAAAAATTAAAATTCTTTTTGCATTAATTTTCATTTTAAATCTAGTATTTTTGAAAAATAAAAGAAAAATTTTAGTGTTAATTTTTAGAAAAAGTTTATTTTTGATAAATCATTAAATCTTTAGAAAATCATAAAAAATTCAAAAATACATAAAAAATTCTAATTCTTTTTCCTAAAATTTTCATTTTAAATTTGTGATTTTTAGATATAAAATTTGTTAAAAGTCGTGCCTTAGTTTTTAAATTTTAGTTCTAGCTCGCGTTTAATACGTATTTGTGCATTTAAATTTCGCGCTATTTCATTGTTTTTAATTCATGCTATTATATTTTGTAGTTTAATCAAAAAATCAAAAATCTCTTTACTATTCTAAACTCGAATCCGAATCGTTCCTAAATTCTCAATTCACGATTTCGTTGGGACACGACCCGAGGATAAGTACTTCCCGGATAAAAATATACAAATTGTGTTTTATTTTGTGAGATTTCTACCTTTATATTTCTCTTGGTTGAGAAGTATTTTGGAAGGAATTCTTACGAGATTAATAACTCTTTACGTATATAAATTTGACTACACCAAGGGGGAATTTTAATAGTAACAAAACTATTAAAAGAGAAGAAACGTTTAGACATGAGAGGAAACGTTAGAGGAGTCAAGACTTATTAGAAGTGAAAAAGAACGTTTAGAAGTAAGAAGAAACGTCAAAAGTAAAAAAGACTATTAGAAGTGAGACGACTATCTAAAGTGAGAAGATTATTAAGAAAAAGAGGAACCGTTTAAAAGTAAAAAGACCATTCGAGGTGAAAAAAGAGGTTTATGAGAAGTAAGGACCAAGATGTGAGGAGATTTGAGAGTATGACGATTGTAAGGATTGTATTTGAGAATGAGATGCACTTCATTATGAAATTCACTTGACTATTAACAACATAAGCAATATGCTTTGATTGTGATGATGACCCATTGATCCTATAAAGAGATAGTTGGGCATTAAGGTTTCGGGTGTAGGATAAGACTCATCCTCTTAGCACATAAAAGAGAGAGGGTGTGTTTGTTTAATTATTTGAAAAGAAATGACAGATAACTCAAGCCTGCTGCCGGCGGTCCCAGATAATATCTGGGGGGCCGCCAGAATAGATATGGGTGCCGCCGCCAACAGGAGAGGAGTTTAGGCTTGACGAATTTTGTGAAAGGAGTGACATTTTAATTTGCATTTCGCTAACCTAAAACACTTAATAGTACTTCGGATGAAGTAGTTGAAGTTTCACACGCTGGAATAGAGAATAGAACTAGAATCGAGACTAGTAGAAAAGAAGAGAAGAGATTACGGATATGTGTTACCATCATTCCTAGACCTAGACAAAGATAATTTAGCGATTCGCGGTTGAGGGGTAAAGAAAGAATGTCGACGATGTTATCTTCAGACGCAACCTATTCGAATGGAGATGTTTCCATTTGAACATTGTCCCGAAGGAAATGGGTGACGTATCTTTGTGTGTTTCATGACGCAAAAATAATAATAAATATAATAATTAACAATAATAAAGAAAATAAAGACAAACGAAGAATGAAGGGCGACGAGCTTGACAATATCAAGACGGATGGTGGTCTTCTCGAGTATTGTGAATGTTCATAAAACAATCTTATGACGAGGTATAAGGTTATCTTAAAGGTGATAGCGGAAATAGTAGAGGAAAGAGATTAGCCATCTCTAATGTTCCTCTGTAGAGGCTGGTTGAGTAGAATGAAGAGGTGGTTATCGAAAGATAATGAGTGTTTTCGTCAAAGAAAAAGAATGTTTTCTTCGAAGAGAATGAATGTTTTTGTTGAAGAGAAAGAATGTTTCGTCGAAGAGATAGAATATTTTCATTGAAGAAAAAGAATGTGTTCATTAAAGAGAAAGATGTTTTCGTCGAAGAGAAGAGGAGTTGTCGTCGAAAAGAAAAGGAGAGTGTTTTAACTAATGTTGTTAAAAGGCTTGAATAGGGATTTTCATATATGACCTTTAACATTTGCGATTGCAAGTAAAGATACTTGAATAATCGTGATGGAAATATTTATGTTTCAAACCTACTGTGAATGGTATTAGATTTGTCATCTAAACTTTTCATGACAAAGAGTGGATTATTTTAGAAGAAAGGGAGAGGTGATTAAAGATATGTGGATGGATAGATATATTCTAAAGAGATTTAAAAAAACCATTTTATGACTCCTTTGAAAATTTAATTAGTGACCTGGACGCGAAGAAAGATATTCTTAGTGTGAGAAAATATATACATAGATTATAAGACATAAGATATAAGCATGCAAAGTTTATCAAGCATGCATCATAACACAATAATCACATGATTAATGTGGTAAGACGTATGACATCTAAAACCTTATTTATACAATACATGCAACCTAACATAGGTGTAGGTTCACAATTAAACATGTAAGTTCATTAAGATGACACAAACAAGAACATGATAATATTTAAATGTAATCCCCTCATGTAAAACATGTGTAGCATTAAGCATTTAGAGATCATACACGTTATTTAGATAAACTAAGAGATATTTATCTAAATTGCTAAAAAAGGTAAACGCATTTACTACAACTGCATTCAATATCAAAACAAATAAACATGAGCATTAAGATAAAACATGAAAAGCTTATAAAAGCATAACGTGGGAGCAAGTTATCCATCTAGAACCTTCAAAGCAATAATGTGAAATGCAAGTAGTCAGAATTGACTAAGGAGGAAACCTAATGTTCTACTTGCTTAGTGTGCACTCAATGAAATATAAAGTCTATCGAAGTAGACTATCATTGAGGCATATTTAAAGAGATGGCGATTAATCAAATTAGAGAATAATAGATACTATCGCTTAGTGGTGCTCAATTCAGCTAAACATACCATTTTTACGGGTTATACATGAACCCAACTTCCACTCTTGGAAAAGCAATTCTACCGTATTGGCTCAAATTGAATTTCTAGTGCAATAAATTCTCTAGTAGTCATTCTCATGTTAGAAAAAATAGAATTCCTATATTTGCCTAATGAAGTGTAGTAAAGATAAAATTTGTATTGTCTTTTCGTACTTTAATTTTGGTTTACATAATCCTAATCAAGATGTGTGGAATTCTAAGGTTGAATAAGAGAGCAAGCAAGTTGTTGTAGCTATAAGAAAGAATGAGTCATCTAGGACCTAGGAGCATGCTTAAAAGTGACAATTTGTAATGCTCTATATTGAGAGTGTTCAAAGAATGCACATTTGCATGTCTTTTATGAAAGAAATCTAATTAAGGTTATTTACCTCAATAGATCTTGTGTTTGTTTCTTTGTAGAAATAATGATGATTAACTAAAGTTTAGTTACATCTATGTTAGACTTTTAAGCAAGAGATTGACAAGAGGAATAGGTGTAAATCTAATGCCATAAGGCAGATCTACCTAAACCGAAGATGAATTTATGATGAAGGATCCATCGATCTACCTAAACCCACGCTTGGATGCAGGATCATCGTATCGATGCGCAGGCTTCATTGATAGTGGCCCTGACCGCACAGGTTTCATCACTGCAGGGACATTTGGCAACAGCTCTAGGCGAGATTCGAGCACTTCAAGCTGGAGATCAGGCTCGTGCGGATAGCTCACATGAGAGGCAACAGGTAGTATATGCCTAGTTTACTTTCATGTTCATAGCTATCATTTGTAGCCGACTAAGTATTATAGGTTTTATTCCCAGCTAGCACGGCAGTAGGACTTATATTTTCATTTCTTGTATCAAACAATCATGTATGTTTTCCAGTTATATATGATGTGTTGTATTATGCCATGTCGATCTTCGAATCTAGTATATTTGTTGTGATCCCAGTCATGTTATATAAATCACACTGTGTGTATGTGATCGTTGTTTATATATATAATGTGGTTAATAAATAAATGTTTATGTCGATCTTAATTCTGTTATGTGTTTTGGATCCAGTCATGTTATATAAAAACACTGTGTGATGTATCCTTGTTATAATATATGTTGTAACCCATGTCATGTTGTGATATTTATAAAAACTCATGTGTTTTATATTGTTGTGATTAGAATAATATGCCGCCAAGAAGATCCTCTGCTATTGCAAGGGCTGCTGCTACTTCTCTTTGCAAGGCTTCTGCTTGCGTAGTTGCTACACGTATATAAAGCCTTACTGCTGTTGAAACAGCTAATCGAAGCAAAGATTGTCTGGGTAAAAACTTGCTAATCATAAACTCTTCGAATAGCACTAACGTCATGGCGAGATGGGAGCCACAATTCTGGCACTAAGTAATCAGAGGAACACACGCAATTCCGCGTGAGTGACGTACAAGGATTTTATGATAATTGTCATCCCACTTACTTTCAAGGAGCACTGAAAGGGGAGATTATTTGGCCCAATGGTTAAAAAGATGAATCAGTAATTCCACAAAAGCAACTATGCAGTGGAGAACCA
Organism: Tanacetum coccineum; assembly: GCA_026074375.1. Lineage (NCBI taxonomy): Eukaryota > Viridiplantae > Streptophyta > Magnoliopsida > Asterales > Asteraceae > Tanacetum > Tanacetum coccineum. Next base: position 90,610 of record BQNB010003452.1, on the reverse strand, counting down.
AGTTATAAAGTTTCTCTACGTATTGCACTTTTGTTGGAAATGCCCTTACATGGTGAAACTTCCACATGAAGGCTGTTACTCAAGATGTTGCTTATGCCATGGACTAGAAGACACTGAAGAAGATGATGACAGTTAAATACTTCCCAAGGGGTGAAATCAAAAAGTTGGAGATTGAGCTTTGGAACCTAAAGGTGAAGGGTACTGACATCACGAGTTATACTCTTCGTTTCCAAGAGCTTGCACTAATGTATGGATGTATGTTTCCCGAGGAATCAGATGAAGTTGAGAAATATGTTGGTGGACTCCCTGATATGATCCGGGGAAATGTGATGTCATATCGGCCCTAGACAATGGAAGAGGAAATTGAGTTTGCCAATGATCAGATGGACCAAAAACTTATCACTATTACTGAAAGGCAAGCTGAATAGAAGAGAAAGTTAGAGTTTAATGCTAGGAGCAATCAGGGGTACCAACAACAGAACAAGAGGCAGAACGTTGGGCGAGCTTATTCTGCTAGGCCTGGTGAAAAGAGGGAGTACATGTGATCATTACCCTTGTGTGCCAAATGCAACTATCACCACAAAGGGACATGTGCTCCCAGATGTAACAAGTGCAAGAAGATTGGCCATTTGGCTCGTGACTACAGGAGTTCTGGCCCCAACAATAATAATAACAATCGTAGGAACTCCGGAGCAACTCAAGATGCTGCCACTTGCTATGAGTGTGGTGTTCAGGGGCATTACAAGAGAGACTGCTCGAAGTTGAAGAATAGAAACCGTGGTAATCAACGTGGGAATGGCAGTGCTCCAGCCAAAGTGTATGTGGTGGGCAATGCGGGAACAAACCCGGACTCCAACGTCGTTATGGGTACGTTCCTTCTAAACAACTTCTATGCTTCTATCTTATTTGATACCGGTGCCGATAGGAGTTTTGTATCTACTGCATTTAGTTCCCTAATTGATATCGTGCCAACTACATTAGACCACTACTATGATGTTAAATTAGCTGACCGGAAAATAATTGGGATAAACATTATCATCCGGGGTTATACATTAAACTTCTTAAACCATCCATTCAACATCAACTTAATGCTCATAAAACTTGGTAGCTTCAACGTCATAATTGGTATGGATTTGTTGTCAAAGTACCACGCTGTTATCGATTGTGCCGAGAAGATCGTTCGTATTCCCTGGGGAGAAGAAACCTTACTGATCTATGGTGACAGAAGCAATTAGGGAAACGAGACTCGTTTGAACATCATTTCTTGCACCAAAACTCAGAAATATTTGTTAAAAGGATATCATGTCTTTTTGGCACATGTTACTACGAAAGGGACTGAAGACAAGTTGGAGGAGAAGCGACTTGAGGACGTACCAATCGTTCGAGATTTTCCCAAAGTATTTCCTAAAGATTTGCCAGGTCTTCCACTGACTCGACAAGTGGAATTCCAAATCGATTTAATGCCTGGTGCTGCACCTATAGCACGAGCACCTTATCGATTAGCTCCTTCTAAAATGAAAGAGTTGTCGGAGCAACTACAAGAACTATCCGACAAGGGCTTTATAAGACCCAGTTCCTCACCTTGGGGAGCTCCGGCCTTGTTTGTCAAAATAAGGACGGATCATTTTGAATGTGCATCGACTATCGGGAATTAAACAAGCTGACGGTAAAGAATCGTTATCCATTCCCAAGGATTGACGATTTATTTGATCAACTACAAGGATCCAGTGTTTATTCTAAGATAGACTTGCGATCGGGTTATCATCAGCTTCAAGTACGTGAAGAAGATATTCTAAAGACGACATTCAGAACTCGGTATGGTCATTGCGAGTTCCAAGTTATGCCATTTAGCTTGATGAACACACCAGCAGTATTTATGGATCTCATGAATCGGGTGTGCAAACCATATTTGGATAAGTTTGTGATTGTCTTTATTGACGATATACTAATTTATCAAAGAACAAGAAAGAACATGAAGAACATCTTAAGGCAATTCTAGAATTGCTTAAGAAAGAAGAATTGTATGCTAAGTTCTCTAAATGTGAATTTTGGATTCCCAAGGAATAATTTCTCGGCCATGTGATTGATAGTCAAGGCATTCACATGGATCCCGCCAAGATCGAATCTATAAAATATTGGGCATCTCCTAAGACTCCAACAGAGATACGTTAATTTTTAGGTCTTGCCGGTTATTATCGAAGATTCATCGAAGAATTTTTGAAAATCGCTAAGCCAAAGACCAAACTTACCTAGAAGAAAGTCGCCTTTGAATGAGGTGACAAGCAAGAAGCAGCTTTTCAGACATTGAAGAATAAGTTATGTAGCACGCCCATCTTAGCTATCCCTTAGGGAGCTGAGAACTTCATTGTTTATTGCAACGCATCGCATAAAGGATTAGGTGCGGTATTGATGCAAAACGAGAAGGCAATTGCTTACGCATCATGACAGTTGAAGATTCATGAGAAAAATTATACTACTCATGATTTGGAACTTGGTGCAGTGGTGTTTGCTCTAAAGATTTGGAGGCACTACTTGTACGGAACCAAGTGTACGATGTTCACAGATCGTAAGAGTTTACAACATATACTTGACCAAAAGGAGCTGAACATGAGGCAACGTCGTTGGTTAGAGTTGCTCAGTGATTACGATTTTGAAATTCGTTATCACCCGGGGAAAGCAAACATAGTGGCCGATGCCTTAAAGCCGTAAAGAACGGATTAAGCCATTACGGGTTCGAGCCTTAGTCATGACTATTGGTTTGGATCGCCCCAAACAAATTTTGGAAGCTCAAATAGAAGCACAGAAACCAGAGAACATCAAGAAGGAAGACGTAGGAGGTATGATCAGGAAGGATATACCGAAGGAAAAGTTGGAACCCCGTACCGACGGAACTCTATGCTTAAATGGTAGGAGTTGGTTGCCATGTTATGGTGATTTAAGGACTGTGATCATGCACGAGTCTCACAAATCAAAATACTCTATCCATCCGGGTTCTAACAAAATGTATCAAGACATGAAAAAGCTATATTGGTGGCCCAATATGAAGGCCGACATCGCCACCTATGTTAGCAAATGTTTGACGTGTGCTAAGGTCAAGGCTGAACACCAAAGACCATCGGGATTGTTGGTACAACCCAAGATACCTCAATGGAAGTAGGACATTATCACTATGGATTTTGTCATAAAGCTTCCTAAGTCGTCGCAAGGTTATGACACCATTTATGTGATTGTTGACCGACTTACTAAGTCTGCAATCTTTATGCCAATGAGAGAAACTGATACCATGGAGAAATTGGTGAGAATGTACCTAAAGGAGGTAGTCACGAGGCATGGAATACCTGTCTCAATCATTTGTGATCGTGACTTTAGATTTGCATCAAACTCTTGGAGATCACTCCAGAAGGCTTTGAGTACAAGCTTGGATATGAGTACTGCATACCATCCATAAACTGATAGACAAAGCAAGAGAACTATCCAAACTCTCGAGGATATGCTACGTGCTTGTGTGATCAAATTTGGAAATGGTTAGGTTAAACATTTACCACTAGTTGAGTTTTCTTACAACAATAGTTATCACGCTAGCATCAAGGCTGCACCATTCGAGGCACTTTACGAATGAAAGTGCCGTTCACTTGTTTGTTGGGCCGAGGTTGGACAAGCTCAACACACCGGTCCAGAAATAGTTCAAGAGACAACCGAGAAAGTCATTCAGATCAAACAAAGAATGCAAGCCGCCCGTGACCGATAAGAGAGTTACGTCGATTTAAAGCGTAAGCCGATGAAATTTCAAGTTGAGGATAGAGTTATGCTTAAAGTTTCACCTTGGAAAGGGGTCGTACATTTTGGCGAACGGGGGAAGTTAAACCCTAGATATGTTGGACCTTTCAAGGTGCTAGAAAAGGTTGGATCCGTTGCTTACAAGCTTGAGCTTCCTCAAGAGTTGAGTAGTATTCACAATACATTTCATGTATCCAACTTGAAGAAATGTTATCCCGACGAACCATTAGTCATTTCGTTGGATGGACTCCATATTGATGACAAGCTTTATTTCATCGAGACCAGTAAAATCATAGATCATGAAGGTTAAAACGATTGAAATAAGCGCATTTCTAATCATTAAGGTTCGATGGAACTCTAGGAGAGGTCCTGAGTTTACATGGGAACGTGAAGATCAATTCCGAAAGAAGTATCCACACCTCTTCACAAAGGCCGCACGGTCATCAAGTGCCACGTCTTAAGCCTTAAGGACAAGGTTTATTTAATGGTGGAAAACTGTAACAATCTATATTTTAGGTCATTGTACGACGTCATTTAATTCACTATTTATTTTTATTATCGTACGCGTTTGCTTTAAATTTTAATCGTTAAGTTAAATCGCGTAAACTAAAAATTATCATTCAACTTAAACGGGCATCAAACAATTAAATGTTTATGTCAAGCTAGTATTAGATAAATATTTAGAGATTAATTATTAACTTTGCACATTTTATTTTTATTGGTTATGTAAAGTGTTTACGTTTCGCGATAAAATATGTTTAGGCATTCACGGAACCACCAAAACTTATCTACGCTTCAAGCAATACCCATTATTATACCTGATACTCAAAGTTTTATAAAAATTCACCTAGTTATCTCATCGATAAGCCGAATTTTACATACAAGGACCCAACTAGGACATACACTTTACAAGTTATAAGTACACTTAACCTTTACATCATTTAACTTCAAGTATACTAGATATTTTATACAAGATATCAAAAACACCAACTAGTTCATCCCCTCTATTTTTGGATGGTAAATGATCCCAAGGGGACCAAGAGCACACAAATAACCAACTAGACATTGTACAAATCAACTCATTATACCTTATGTCTATGACTAGTTACCTTGACCAAAGACTTCCTAAAAACCCTCATCTTGTCTTAAGACTTCTACAAGTGGTCTTTGACTAGTCCAAGTAATATATAAGGCATGCAACTAGAAGATATAACTCATACACTTCATTTTCACTAGAAAAACTTACACAACTCTCTCTTCTCTCCTCTCCTAGCTCACGGTTAAAACAAACACCCATACATAATCCAAACAAAATCTATTTAGCAAGTATACAAGTAATCTAACATCATATCTAAGGTATTACAAGAAGGTTTAAAGGCTTGGTTTAGTGCTTACAAGGGTTAAACAAGAAAGGTTTAGGATTAGGGTTTCATTAGATTTAGGGTTTTCTAAGTATTGGAAGCTTGGGTTTAATATCTAAACTAGGGTTTAAATCTTGTTGTTCATCATCCTACTTCATACTAAGGTTATCTAAAACCCTTAAACTCTTTACATTTGTTATTTCATATGTATATTATGTTTATATAGTGAATCACCATCTAGGAATATTATTAACATGTAAAATGGATTTTTACATTTGTTTATGGTTTGATAAACTTTGTTACATGTTATAATAATGTTAAGATCATGTTATCATGGAAGTATGATCTTATACAAGTATGGTTTAGTTATAAAAAGTGTATATGCACTAGTTGCTTTAAAAGTTACTTATTAAAGTTTATAAGTAAAATGAATATGAGGACTTATGATTCTTGGACAAATAATGGACTTAAGGACCTAAAGTGACATGGGACATGTGATATAAGTGTTGTAGAGGACTTGTAACAAAGATACTAGATTAAAAACTTATAAAAACAAGTTTTAAACTCATTTTAACACAAATACCAAAACCTACTATTTTTAATTTGAATATAAGACATTCATTTTATATTTTTATAACATACTGCACGTCATGATGATTGTAGGCATGTAGAGAACTCGAAAATCCGAGCTATAACGAAGAAGATACGCCATTTGCAGGTTTACGATAAATAAAAGCTTTTATAAAAACAATTTTATAAAAGCTTATTATTTTCCAATTCTGAAAAAATATATAATTATTTTTCATAAAAAGTACATATTTTTAGGATTCTAAAACCTTAAGAATCATAATTTTTCATGTTTACAATAATTAAAGTTTATAAAAATAATTTTATAAACTATGAACAGTAAAAATCAATATTCATCTCAGATACTTTTTGGAAAATACATTAGTTAGATAAAACTTTTAATTACGAAGACGTGCTCTAAAGAATCACTAAAATCGGAATTAAAACGAATAAGGTACGACTTTTACGAGTTTACGATAATTAAAGTTGTAAAAATAAATTTATAAAAGTGCATGAAGAGTAAAAGGTACTGTTCACCAAAGGGTTGAAAATAGGAAAATGTAATATTTTGATAACTCTTCTTAATACGAAAGCGTGGACATAAGAAACGTACGAAACGGACTTAAAACGAGAAAGTTAAAACATTTTTACTAAGAAAATATTTATAAACATTTTAACTTTATAAATATTTTTTCTCCTAAATAATAAAATAGCAGGTGAAGTAATCTATATAGACATTATATTTGGTTCTTTAGTTATTCATAGTATTAGTATTATACGACCTTATAATTATTAGGTTGCATTCGGGGGTGATCGTGACGCCTTTTCAGTTTGTTATTTACATATCGTGACTTCATACAATGTGAGTTATAGCCCCAACGGTTTTTTATTTTATAATAATTTACAAGAGTTTTGGGGTTATGTAAGAAACATATGCATGTTTTTCCAATTAGGAGTGACGCATTTTCAGTTTGTGATTTACATTATCGATTCACTCACTCAAGGTGAGTTTATAGCCCCATGTTTTACATTTATAATAATTTACAAGTTTTAGAGTGAGAAACATATGCATCTTTTACAATTGGACACAAGTGGACATTTTACATTACGAATACGTGTTTGCCTAAGTAGCGATAACCCTCTGATCCCATTATCATGAATTGTCAATTACTTATTGTGAGCGTGAATGTTATAAATAGATCTATTTGAGATTGACATCCCCATTCAGGTGAGGCATGCTCATTGTGCCGGTATGCCAGACAACGAATGTATACCATGTCGGATTTGGGATGTTGAGGGGTTAGAACATCATCACGGGCAATGTTGGCAATTTATATTGCAACTCATACATGTCGAGCTTTAGTGTCATGAGCTTAGGGAAACGTAATTACATTTATTGATGTTTGCATCTGTTGCATTATCATGGGGAAATCTTGTGATCCTACATTATACATTTTACAAACCTATGAATTCACCAACATTATTGTTGACGTTTTAAAGCAATGTTTTCTTAGGAGATCAATGAGGTACAAGGCAAAGGATACATTGGTGGTTATATTTTGAAAGTCATGTGCATTAAAGATTTGATTGCATTACATTTTGGGGAAACATTTGTTATGGACTAGAATCTTTATATTTTAAACAATGAACAAGTAAAGCTTTGGGTTTTTGTAACAAACAATTTGTTAAATCCAATGTATCGGTTTTGAACAACTTTTAAATGGTCATTCTTATATATATCTTGTGCTATTGATATATGAAGTAACACTCTCAACCCATATTCCGCTGCGACCCAATTTAGGGGTGTTACATATGAGGTTTTAGCTACTTGTAGACGAATGTTTGTAACCTTGAATGTATCAGAATTGTTTGTACCAAGAATGATTAGGGTTGTTTTTGGTATTATCATAGTGGTTTACCCTGATTTGAGAAATAATAAAATCAACTGTTTGTTAATCTATTATTTGTGTTTTCAGATGTACTAGGTTTATGTAGGCTCAGGTTTTGATTCGTTGGGGTGGTTTACCCTGGATTGTATAATGAAACCAACTGTTTTGTTAGTTTATTATTTTGGTTGTTGTTACCAGGCATGTGATGGCCTAGGGTTTTAGCCAGGGTGTAGAAATCAATGGTTAGCCAATTTATTGAAAGTGTTGTTATTCTTATGTTTAATGATCAGTTAAACATGAATAATGTATAGAGATGGCGTTTGTAGCTTGAATGTACTCATCTGATTCAAATTTATCAGGTTTAAATAGCGTTTGTAATCAAAAGTCTAATTTAACATTTATTTTGATGATGACAAGTAATTGTGTATTGTGGTGCACATTATTGCCAGTAACTATTGACTAGCTATCTTCCATCAACCCGCTCATGGTACGTTGTGCGTATGTACTAGTTTGAAATGAGGGTTGTCATCTTTGTAAATAGTAAGACATTAAAGGTTTAGTTGACCCGTAGGCACCTTTTTTCAAGAGCATGTTTATAAAGGCTAATTTATGTTGAGTAGATATTGCTTGTATGAATAGTCGATTTAAGTGACACATTGTAGAAAAGTGTTGGAAGTGTCATTGTATATTATAGAAATAGTACATACGAGCTTTCGTTTTTGTTAGAATCCATCTTTGGGAGAGAGATTTACATGTTTTGTAAAGTCTGCTATCCACCTAGATGTAACATTGGATTAGGTTGGATGCTTGTCAGGCTAGTGTAATGTCTTTTGTATGGCATTGTTAACAGTTATGAACCATTTTCATTGGTGTGATGACTGATGTATGGCCCCTCCCAGTAGGGAGTGAGTTTGCCCTGACCTACAACTTTTCTAGGCACATTTTTTTTGCCTTACGTGGTCGTCAGGTTTGAAAGATACTGGGTGGATTCGTTTGTTATAGTTTTTCGCCATTTTGTGTTTTAAGTGTGCTAGGTGGATGATCGCTAGGTTACGATTTTCCTCTGTAAGGGCTAGGTCTAGCCTACGAGAGTCATCGTTTTCATTTTCACTGACCATGGCAACTCTTTCAGTGTGGATGATCACTTCGATGGGTATCACGACTTCAGTCCAACAGACAAGGCTGAAGGGTGTTTCGCTCGTGCTTTCTTATGGCGTAGTTTTGTGTGCCCTGAGTACCCTTGAGAGCTCTGTAACAGTATATTAATCCACACCACACATGAAATTACTAGAAAAACCTAGAGAGAGAAAGAGGGTTGAGAGAGAGAAAGAGGAAGAAAGAAAATAGAAGGCTCTAGCATAGAAAGAAATAAACCAACACCCTTCCTAACAAGCTAGGAAGGGGTATTTATACCCTAGAGAAGGCCGACCCATCTTGGGCTTTCTAAGGCCTTATTGGGCCGAATACAAAGTGACTGATTAGCTTTAAGCCTGCAACTTAGGCCGATTAGCTTAAATAATTCTCATAAACTAATGTTTTCCTATACAAGGCTCGAGAATAAATAATGACCATCACTTTACTAAAAATGAGGCTAACAATCTCCCCCTAAGGGGTGGTCATTGCACTTATGGCTTCACTTCTTGTGACGTCATGGATCTTGGAGCCTTGTATCCTTGGGAATTTCTTTGAAGTTCCTTTTGCATGCTTATGATCTTGGATCTTGATCTTTATCTTGATATCTTTGACTTTAACTTGATATCTTGGTCATTTGCCTTGAGATAATCTTGGATACTTATTGACTGGAACACTTCTTAACTAACATACTCATACTTTAACATCACTTGAAGGCTAACAATCTCCCTTAACATAGACCGTGTAACTTGATCTACTTGTAATCATGTACTTGATGTTCTTTGAGGAAGTTCATGTTTATCAGAGCTTGCAGAAGTGTATCTTTGAAATTTAGAGTTGTCTTCATGTCTTGATTGATTCATTTGAATGTATCCTTGAATTCTGAGTATGAGCATGAGGCCTTGACTGTGACTCAGCTGGAATCTTGTAGTTACGCCATCGACTAAACCTGCATGTTTATGTTAGTGATAAACAACAGATATGGACGAATATGTCTTTGTTATTTCATTAATTTTAGGTTGCGATAACCACCGGTTCCTCGTTTTACAGTATAAATATTGTACATGTGATCAGGTAGATTCAAAGAATCTCCTTGACAGGATTTACTGCTCAAAGTGTTAGATTCTCTAACTCATAAGCATTAGATTCACCGTACTTGCTAGTTCTCATTACCGGAACATCTTAAAGCAGACAACACGATAAGAGTGAATCAGTTAGTTACTATCTGACTGATTGAGTCGTCAATACGTGTTTAGTATTCCCATGCTCAGATACCCTTTTGAGGCTGCAACAATGAACATGAGATCGACTTCATAAGACAGTGAAGTTTTTAGAAGTCTAAAAAAACTTGTTTGAAAAACTGGCGACGTGTTAATGAATAAAGATTTTTAAACACATCGAAAGTTTTATATATCAAAAAGCATCCGTCAGTTCTCATTAATTCACACAGATTATATTTTTGTCTACGTTGTACTCTTGTACAACCTGTGTTCTTGATGATGAATAACTTGTGTTCTTGATGATGAACAACAAGTGTATATGGAATTGTGTCCTAATGAGATTTACTGATTGATCTCATTGGCTCTAGACTCTATAAGTGCACTTTTGTTATTCGGTGATCAGAGGCTGGAGCAGACTACCACCTTTTCAATATCAATGACCTCGAAGTGAGAAAGTCAATAGAAGCGTGTTGTACTCTGTGAGAAATGAAACAAACTTCTTTTTAGAGAAGCCTGAATAGCTGGGAAGGGTTGTGCATTGCATCACTGGGTCCATGATAACTTGTCTTTAATACCAGAATCAGCTTTGTGATTACCGATAGATTATGCATTAACCCAGTTTCTACCTATGATTGTATAAATGACTTCTTTCTTTACACCCTTTATCCTTATGATTCTTTTTCAATTTTTATCCCCTTCAATATTAAACCAACGCATCCTCATTATCACCATGTTGGGTTTATTCCGGTGATAACTCATGCCCTGGATAACATATTTTCCCGTTCTTACATTACTCCTTTTTTCAATCATACCTAAGGACTTCTACTTTATCTAATGGAGTATCCCTGGGTAGATCCCTTTGGTTCTGGATGGATCATGGAACAAAACACCTAACCTAAACCGCCTTGAATAATCAACAGTTGGTCAGTCTTTGGGTATTTCCATTGTAGCCATAAAACCTTTGAAAAATCAATCAATCTGTTGAGAAATCATTTATTACACATTAAGAGTTTCCTATTTCACCAAAAAGCTCTCCCTATACATATGCATCATAATATCAAAGAGTTTTGCACATGCGAGGTCGAGAACGCACTTATATTCAAAAGATCTTATCCGAGTTAAGCTGTATTGATCACCTTTTATTCGCTATTCTCCCCCTTTCGCTATTTCACCCCTTAAAAAGCATATGAGGTAGGGTAATTTTGCGCACTCCCTTACCACAACGTCGAATTAAAATACAAATTTACAAGTAGTTGACTCCACTTGTGGATGAACCGAGCACGGGGGGGCGACCCATCAACCATATAGAGAATGCCAAATAACCACTTGTAGATAATTTTGAAATTTATGCTCCCCCTCAAAAATAGATTAGAGTGAAAACTTGGAGCGGGAGTTTCTTGAGCATACAATTTTGAATGATTTTGAATATTTCTTTTGAAAATATCTTGAAAAATTATGCTCAACGGGAAAATGTGTTGATGTTAGATATATCATGAAGCGTATAAATCCAAAATCATTTTCTTATTACTTATCTTGAGCATTCAAAACTTGGAATGTTTGGATGACTTTGCTCAAGACCGAGAAGATATGAACTTCCAGTTTTTTGAGGAATAATGTGCATAAATGAACATGTTCCTTTCTTTGGAGTTCGAGTACTAACCTGACATTTACTTAGAAGTCGTAGAGAAAATTTTGAAGAGACATGTTTTGAAAACTTTTAGAAACGCTCGCTTGAACTTTATTTACATTCTCGTATCGTTATTAAACGACATTTCTAGGGACGTAAATATTATCAATTTACGATGAGAACGTCAGAGAAAAATTAGTTTTCGCCCGTGACTACTTTTTTGAAAAAATTTATCGATTTTGTATTATGCTTTTTTAAAACATATATATACAAAGAATTACTGTGATTTTGCAAGATGTTCAAGCTCCTGTGGAGACAAACTACGCATACCAAGGTGACGAACCAAATAGTTAAACCTATCCACTGAAAGGGCTTTGGTGAACATGTCGGCCAATTGGTAATTTGTCTTGACAAAATACAATTCAATCGTACATTTTTCTATGTGTTCCTTGATGAAATGATAGCAGACTACGATGTGTTTGGTTCTGGAGTGCAGGATATGGCTATGGTTGACTTTGAATCACAATAGATAGGGACCTTGTTAAAATGAAAGCTAGAATCTGTTAACTGCGTTTTCATCCAGAGGACTTGAGCACAACAAGCGGATATAGAAACATATTCTGCTTCCGTGATTGACAGCGCTGTACAGTCTTGTTTTTTCGATGAACAGCTCACCAGCTTTTCACCTAAGAATTGAGTTCCACCAGAAGTACTCTTGAAGGAGTCTTGACATCCCGCATGATCAGCATCTGAAAACCGGTTAGTTTAAAACCAGAATCCTTCGTATATCATAGACCCATATTGACGGTTCCCTAAAGATAACGAGAGATCCTTTTTACCTCCTTGAGGTGCTTCTCGGTTGGCTAAGCCTGGTACCAAGCACAAAAACAAGTAGTATGTACAATGTCTAGTCTGCTTTACGTAAGATACATTAGGGCACCGCTCATGTTTGTAGCATCTACAAGAGTCCCATTATTGTTAAGGTCAAGCTTGTTTTTGGTCTCCATTGGCTACCCCCTATTTTAACAAATTTACCAACCATACTAAAACGGATTTAAACCCGACTATTTACATTTGTTTTGAATCTGCCCATAGGTTATTAGGATAACCTTGGTAACACCACAATGTAAAAAGTCATTTCCCCCATAATCGCATCAAAGCAGAGAACTTTTCATAAGGTCCGAAAAATAATTGTTATTAACCTATTGTTTGTAAAACCCAAATAATAATAACATCTACCTATACCAGTACCCATAAGATTACATCGTCCAGTAAATTGTGACAAACATAGATCTCTACCAATGGAACCTATATAGAAAAGAAAAAAAATGAGGAACCATGGATAATTCTTGTTACCCATTCCCTCGATGCTTGCTTAATCATCCCCCCGTAGAGTGCCTTCTTTAGCTTGTAGACATGGCTTAGATAATCCGCGTCGATGAAACCTTCAGGTTGACACACATACACATCTTTTTTTAACGAACCATTCAAGAAAGCATTTTTCACGTCCATTTAGAACATGATGAACGATTTGTGTGCAACGTACACCAAAAATATCCTGATAGCTTCCATCCTTACAACTGGAGCGAAGGATTCTTCAAAATCTATTCCTTCCTCTTGATGATACCCCCTCACAACCAGATGAGTTTTGTTTTTTATGACCGTGTTTTCTTCATCGAGCTTATTTTTGAATAACCATTTCAAAGTAAGGGGTTTTATGTTATCTGGAAGAGGAACTAACTCCCATATATCAAGCCATTTGAACCTGAGAAGCTTGTCTTGCATCGAGTCAATCCATCCAGGGCCAGTCATTACTTATTTGACATTGCTTGGTTTCATAGTGCTCACAAACAATGCATAAATGCACTTTTCACCATCTGTTCATAGCTGATTCCTTGTCAAAAATGGCCATGAGGGTTCTCCCATCACATGTTCTAGAGGATGATCCCTAGTTCACTGATAGTTGATTGTAGCAATTCTATACACGTATAATGATATAATAAGTATAGAAAATTTACCAAACTACCCTTGAGGACAAAGGAATAAAGGAAAATTCTCACAAATATATATAATATTATAATACGTATATTAACCGGGAAGTATGATTCCCGGGTCGTTATTTCCCCAACGATTTATGAAATTGAGACCATGTTTGTTGTTTGGACAATGATTTGAATTGAATCGAAGATTGATTTGATTATCTATTTCTATGAATTAAAAACAATTAAAATAAGCAAACTATAACAATTAAGCACGAAAACAAATAACGGGTACGAAGAAAACGCGACAAATAAGCAAGTATGACCAATTTTAAGCCTATGAATGCAAATTTAAATTTTTAACCTAAATTAAGATAAAAGAAAATGTTAAGAAAAAGAAAATTATTTTTTTGATTATTTTTGAATTTTTTTATGAATAAAAAGCTAATTTAATGATTAAAAATCCTAGAAAATGACAAATTAGCTCCTAAAAATTCTAAAAAATGATTTTAAACTTTAGAAAAATCTAAGAAATGATAAAAACTCAGAAAACTATTTTTAACTATTTTTTATAATAAAATCCTATTTTATAAAGCTAAATTAAAAACCTTAAAAATGAAATTAAAAATCTAAAAATGACAAAAATAATTTTAATGCATGTAAACCTTAAAGTAATTATTCTAAATCTGAAAACTATATTTTTTTATTTTTAAAAATTATTTTTCTATTTTTTATTGATTTTCGAAAATTTTAAACTAAGAAAAATGATAAAAATTAAACTATTAATGCGAAAAATCCAGAAAAATCACAAAAAGTCCTAAATGATGCAAGGAATTTAAGAAAAATAAAAGCAGAAACCCAGCTTATCTAATAAGATGGGAAAAAGCTATACTAGGCTACGGCTTATTATAAGTCTAGAAACTCAAAAAGGTGTTAAAAGGAGAATGGAAAGAGGTTATGACAGATGAGCTATTGAAGCACAATGGTAAGTGAGTGTGTGTGTGAAGGTAAGGTCGTGGGTTCGAGTCCAGGTCCTTGCTTTTTGCAAAAAAAAAAATATTTTTGAAAAAGTTAAAAACAAAGTTGTAGAAAACCTGAAAACAAACAACTTTAATAAAAGAAATTATTTTTGAAAATCACAAAATAAGCTGAAAACTGGCTTAAAAGACCAAAAAACTCTTAAAACTATTTTTTTACTTTTTAGCTTTTTATCTAAAATTGACAACTTAAAAAGCTAACAATAAGCTAAAAGCTAGGAAAGCAAACTATAAGCAAACTATATTAAACCTAATAAGCTAGTTTAAACAAGAAAATAAGCAAAAGGAAAGGAAATAAGCAGATTAAGCATTTAAAATAAAACTGTAAACCAAACAGTCAACTAGCAACTTTTGAGCTTAAATTTAAACTAGCAAATAAGGACTTAAGACAAAATGGCTTGCACTTACTGAAAGCTTATACTACTAACTATTTGAAAATGCTTTTTAAAACTATTTTGAACTACAAGAGCTTAATGAAAAAGCTATTTGAAAACAACATGCAGACAGAATACTATCTTTTTGGTTTTTAAGAGTTTTTATGAAAAAGAAAAAGGACAGAATTGCTACTGTTATAAAGGAGCAGATAAAAAGAGAGGAAAAAATAGAGCCTAATTCAGATAAGCTTTTTTAGAAAGACAAATTACTAAATTAAGAGCTAAAAACAGATGACCAAATAAGCTTTATAAGCTAAAATAAGTTCAAACATATTCAAACTACCTTATAATCTACTTGTGCAAGAAATTTGAAAAGCTAAAAGTTACTTTAACTAGCTGAAAATTTAGATTTAAAATGACTGTTTGCAGTTTAAAGCTGCTGATGCATTTGACCACATCTATAACCAAATTACAAAAACTAACATATGCAGACTTTAGGCATTGTTTCTATAACTTTTAGACACTAAAGTAAAAGCAATTGAAGTAACTAGAACAACAAATAACAATCCAATTATAAAAGACCCTATTAAGCTGAACTTAACCACAAATCTTAAACTAACACTCACAATTTTAATCAAAACTAGATTAGACCTAACAATATCCTTAAAATCAAATCTATAAACCTAAATATGAAGTTTTAAATTCACTTTAAAGAACCAAATAGCTTTGGGCAGTACTAACTTAAGTTAGTACTGCCTTTAGCCAAACACCCCTTTAATTTGAACAATTCCATATTAGGCTTATGAAAATGAAAATCAAGGCATAAAACTTAGATACCAGATATTGAAAAGCTTATTACAAACCTAATAAACAGATTTGAGCAACTGAATAAGCAA
The DNA here is from genome assembly GCA_026074375.1 of Tanacetum coccineum. Lineage (NCBI taxonomy): Eukaryota > Viridiplantae > Streptophyta > Magnoliopsida > Asterales > Asteraceae > Tanacetum > Tanacetum coccineum. The sequence goes on along the minus strand of BQNB010003452.1, from coordinate 74,752 downwards.
AACTAACAATTATTAAGCTAATGCTAATTTTTTTTGGATTTTTAATGATTTATGAGACTAAATTAAGAAAACTAAAATCTAGATTATAAGACTTAAGAACAGATACTCAGACATAATCATTAAGCACAATAATACAATAATAAGCACAATTAAGCAAAGAATAAGCTGAACATAAGCAGATGCAGTTTTAACTAAGAAATTAAGGACAAAAAGGGAAAAATGAAACTTACAATTGCCTTAGCTAAACAAAGGCTTTAAATGCTCTTAAGAGCCAGTCAACAAGCTCTAGCTTATCACAAGGATAAGCTAGTAAAGTCCAATAAGCTCTTCCATGGTAAGCTTATCATCCAAGCAACTCAGATCCAAATTAAGCATAGGTTTAAACTGATTTTAAAGGTTTGAATAGATTAATGACTAGTTAAGCTCAAATCTAAGCTTAGAGACTTAGATGAGCTTATGATGAGCTTGTAAGAGGCTTGTGATTGATTTGAGAGTTTATAGAAAACAAGAGATTTTAGGATTTTGAAAACAAACTAAGCAAACACAGTTTAAATAAAATAACTAAGATTTCATTGATTAAAACAGATTACAATACTTTGAAATGGAGATTACAAAAGCTTTAATAAGAAAATTACATAAAAAGATTACAAAAGCTACTTAAGAAAACTTAAAAAAATGCAGAAAAAGAAGATGATCTGTGTGTGAGTGAGGAGCTTTATTTATAGCCTTGAGAGGATGCTTCTAGGTCTCTTGCCCGCTCCTTATCCATTTGATCTTGGCCCTTGAATATTTGCTCATCATTGGATCCTTATAGATTGCCGTTGGATTAATTGGGGTGAGCACACGGATTGCCAACGTGGCATTCCGTGTGTCAGACCTTGTGTGCTTCTTTTGCACTCATTTTAGTGCAAAAATCCAATGATTGGTGTGTTTCTTGTCAGACCCGCGTGTCATTCTTCTTGGGTTTCAACCAATCAAAACTTCTTATGACGTCTTCATTTGCCAGGGTGTACTTTGGTACTTGAATTAAAAGGCCACGTCCTCAATTTTGATTTACCCTTTGTTTTTGACTCATGGTTAAACGAGGAAGGAGATGAACAGTAACAACTGACTTTCCCGCGTTTAAAATTATAAAAGGGTGTGTTTTGATTTTTCTTTGACCCGGGTAAAAATGTGTTTGTCTTTGGGCCTATACAAAAAGGATTGGGCCAAGGGTTATGGGCTCGGGTAAAGGGTAAATGGTTATGGTTTTGGGTTTTATAAGGAGGATAACGAGTGTTAACTCTTTATATATTAAAGAGTTAACACCGTTAGGGCTTAGGGACCATTTTTGCAATTTGGTTTATTTGAGGGGCTGATTTAGGGTTTTTGGGTTTTGTCTTTCCATGTTTGACCAGGTTTGACTTGTTGACCAAAGTTGACCAAGAGTTGACTTTTGACCATTGATAGCAAACTTTCGGCTTTTGTACACTCTTTTTCGTCTCGTGTCTGTGTTTGTCCGGTTTTGACCGTTTTCTTGTGATTTTTGCATTATCCGTACCTACACAATCATAAAGACAAAACAAGCAATGTACAAGCATTTTAAGCACAATTTTGGTCTTTTAAGGGTCATTTTTATATAAAAAGGATATGTGTTTCCACACATATCAAAATTCCTCAAACTAAGCGATTGTGTATCCTCACGCAATATTATATGCTTTAAAACCAAATACCTCAAAACTTCCCCAAACTAAATCTTTGAAAAGTAGAAAAGACTTTTATGGAGAGAGTTTAGAAATCACAAGTTATAAAACACCCCATTCTCCCATTTTAATTTTTTTTTATATATAAACTTAGAATATTTCGACTTTCATTATTTCCATAATTGTTAGGGATTATAGAACAAGATGCATTTATAAATTCATCGTCCCTGACTTTTCACTTGCTCCAAACCAAGCTTAAAATGAAATCACAACTAAATATCAGTAAAAATGCTAACACTACTCATATTTGCAACTTGTGAACTTTTTACTCCCGACATTTATTATATCTTAAGTGAATGTGCTATTTTGAATTTCAACTATGGATCAATGTTTTGCAAAATACTATGCTTCACGTTCCACCCAAGAATAATGAGTTTGAAGGCGAGATCATCCCATGTAGCGACATTCGTCTCGGCACATCCCAACCTTGCGGCTAAGTGACCAGGCTTTTGACACCCTACAGAGACTAGTATCGGGACTCACAGACCTTAAGTTTCAAAAACTCTCAGGTTTCCCGTATATGCACACCTTTTAAAAATAGAATAGTCAAAGTTTGAAAGCATGTTTAAATTTAACAAAAAGATATCTTTTATTAATTTAAACTTAAATATTATGCAATTGTAACCCTCGACCTTTTAGAGGGCTGCAACATCGGCTGTGAGCCAGAAAGATGCAGCAAACTTTTATCAGTCTTGGATTTTTATTCTTACTATGGGCTTTCTTTAGAAGACTACCACATCGGTTGTGAGCCGGCAAGAGGTAGTAAACTTTTATCAGCCCACAACTTTTATTATTATTATTATTATTATTATTATTATTATTATTATATATATATATATATATATATATATATATTTTATAGGAAGACTTCTTTTTGAAAAATTCAAGTATAAGTTTGAACTAAGACTAAAATTTTTGCTATATATTACATAAAAATTGTTGATTTAAGTTTAATCTCCAAAAACAGCACGTATATTAGTCCGGTTAAGAGCTTATGGGAGAAAAAATCACAAATTACATACATGAGCTCTTAAGATTTCCAACTAATCCTTGTTTAGCATCCCACTCATACTTAACTCTATCATTTTTCGTTCTTCGTGAATTTCTGCGAACGCTTAGCCTAAAAGTTAAGGAACAAGCTAGAGCTCAACACGCTCGATCGAGTCAAAATTTACTCTTATTCTACCCAGCAGGAAAGTCAAAATTGTGACAAAAACACTTATTTTATTTTTGAAAATTTTAAAATTTTTTCATATTTTTGTGGGAAAACAGGGTACGTTAGAATAACGGGTAAAAGTAGGTAAGATTATATCGAAGATATACTACCCCATACTAAAATTAAACATTGTCCTCAATGTTTCCTAGCCTAAGACTTAAAAACCTCATAATAGAACTCAAAAAGGTCGAATACGTAACTCAAGCCCGAAGAAAGTATCACAAAAATCTTAAGCCGTTTATTAAGTGTGCTAAAAGATAAATGTTAGTCGATAATAATCTTTAGGATATCGGATTTCCCCAAACTAATGGCAAGCAAAGGCTAGGAAGCTCGAGTGGACCGGGACAAAACACCGAACACGAGAGTCTTCAAAAAATTTTGGGCCAATCCTGCAAACAAACAACAACAAGAATCAAAAGAGTACAAGCCTCCTCACATCACTTTAGAGATTAGAAAGAAGAAAGAAAATAAATAGGATAAGCATGGGGTGCCTCCTACGAAGTGCTTTATTTTTGGTAACCGAGTCACATAGCTTGACTCGATCCCCGAATTCATTCGTCCTTAAGGAAAGTCTAGAGATCCGGGGCAACCGTGGGCGGTGTGTCCCCTCCGAAGTAATGCTTAGGTCGGTGGCAATTAACTTTGAAGTTTGATCCGTCAGCATGAGATAATTTTGCAGTGCCATATGGAAAAACTTCGGTTATAGTGAAAGGGCCGGACCATCAGGTTTTAAGCTTCCCCGAGAATATCTTTAGACGAGAGTTAAAAAGCAAGACTTGATCACCAACATTGAATATGCGGTTTTTTATTTTTGAGTCGTGAAGCTTCTTCGTCCTCTCCTTATAAATCAAAGAATTCTCGTATGCTTGATCACGAAGCTCATTAAGTTCATTAAGTTGCAGCTTCCGGTGATCTCCCGCGGTTTTAAGATTGAATTAGCATGTTTCAAAGCCCAATATGCTCTATGCTCTAATTTGATAGGTAGATGACACGACTTTCCATACACAAGTTTGTAAGGGGTGCAACCAATTGGTGTCTTATAAGTGGTACAGAATGCCCATAGAGCGTCATCAAGCCTATCAGACCACGAGGCACGGTTTTCTCTAACCGTCCTTCTAAAATACGTTTTATCCCATGATTCGATACCTCGACTTGACCACTCGTTTGAGGGTGGTAAGAGGTAGCAAGACGATGAGTAACCCCATACTTAGACATTACTTTAGCAAATTTATCATTACAGAAATGGGTCCCACGATCGCTTATAATAGCTCTCGGTGTACCAAATCGGGCAAAAAGAGATTTCAAAAACTTAACTACAACTCTAGCATCGTTAGTGGGGAGCGCCTTGGCTTCGACCCATTTGGATAGGTAATCAATGGCTACGAATATGTATTTATTTCCTCTAGATGACGTAAATGGTCCCATGAATTCTATGCCCCAGACATCAAAGATTTCACACACTTGGATGGAATTTTGTGGCATTTCATCACGCTGTGAAATTTTTCCCTGACGCTGGCACGAGTCACACTTTTTGACTAACTCATGGGCATCTTTGTAGATTGTGGGCCAATAAAATCCTAAATCAAAAACCTTTTTGTCGGTGTAGTTAGCACTGTAATGTCCCCCGGTGGGTCCACTATGGCAAGCTGTGAGGATGTCGACAGCTTCTTGGCCCGAAACACATCGCTGGATCACTTGATCCGCATAGGTTTTGATTAGAAAAGGGTCGTCCCAAAAATAGTGTTTGACATCTTTGAAAAAATTGTTTTTCTGGTGAGTTGACATTCCTTTGACAATGAAATTCCCCGCGTGGTAATTTGCATAATCAGAAAACCACGGGGTACTTGGGTCACCATATTAAGTGTCTCGAGAGGAAAATTTTTGTTTATTTCCTTTGGATCGATAACATTTTCATACGGGTTTTCTAGTCGAGAAAGATGATCGGCCGCGTAGTTCTCGGCTCCTTTCGTATCAATTACTTTAAAATTAAATTCTTGAAGGAGAAGAACCCACCGGAGCAATCGCGCCTTGGCGTCTTTCTTATTAAAGAGGTATTTAAGGGCGGAATGATCCGTATACACTATGCTTTTACTCATGATGAGGTATGACCGAAATTTTTCGAAAACCAGGATATTGTATTTGGAAAAACTCGGTGAAGTTTGTGGAAAATAATCAAAGTTTTAATTGAAACACGGGTCCTGATTGTAGACAAACTGGACTTGAGGTGGACAATTATAGCCATGATGGGCATCGTTCCCATATAACACTCAAGAGTACATAAGAGGTGGGTTGAAAACATTAGGAGAATCATCAACAAAGTTAGGTTTTGAAACGTAAGGTAATGAATTTTCTTTTTCAGAATAGCACGTCGGATCAAAACTTGGCAAAATTTATGGGAGCTCATCAATGGTTTGATTGCATGATTCCGATTAGAGATAATCGAAGCTTTCGGAGGACAATTATAACCAATATGAGCACATCCCCCACAAGACTTGCAAGTGCATTGTTGACAAAAATTCCATCTAACAAATCACTACACTCGTAACAACAATTGTGGTTAATTTGTAGAGGACTTTGCGAGGAATTTTCACCGGGGTCCTATTTGACAACGACTGGCTCTCGAGGAGCATTAACAACGTTGGTATCGTCATCGGATGACTCGTAAGTGTTTAGAAGGTCTTGGTAAATTCCATTTTCATGACAAATTGTAAACCAAACTTCCTTTAATTTCTTTCGCCATAGAGCACATCCTTGACAATTTGGACCTTCAACCGGGTTTCCACACTTCACACAATCCTGAGGGAGTTGCTGAGATGAGTCGGGTGTACAACAATATCCTTTATTATACAACGATCCACAAGACGAACACTCTTTAATCGTGAAGAGGGGATTCAAACGATAATCGAGTGACGCCATAAGAATTAAACAATATAGAGGGATAAGAAGAAGAATTAAATTAGAGGGTCGAGAAAATAAGAATTAAATGAAAAAGAGGTTAAAAGAAGATTATTTTTTGGTTTTTTTAGTTTTTTAAAAAACATATTTTATTAAAGGACAAAACGAGATCGAATAACTTAAACCTATTAATCAACAAAATTCACGGTAGCTCTCTAAAAGTGTTTAACTTTCAAAGGTGAGCCGTATATCGCAAGTGACACAAATGGCAAGTTTTTAAATCTTTGGTTTGGGAACTTATTGATGGATAATACCTCAATGGAAGGTATTATTTGTTGGTGTTCTTTTACCAACTTTGTTTATTTTGTTTCTTTTTTTATGGACATTTTTTTTATAATTTTGATTTTTTTTTTAATTTATTTATATGATAATTATACTAATAAAAGAAAAGAAAAATATTTTTTACTTTTTATATTTTTACTTTTTTTTTATTTTATTTTTTTATAAAAGCGTAACTTTCAAAAATGAAAGGTTCTTCAAATCACGATCGACGAATCCAAACGAAGGAATCTTAATCACAAATCCCCGGCAGCGGCGCCAAAAATTGATTGTAGCAATCTATACAAGTATTAATTAAATATAAAATAATAGAAAATTACCAAACTACCCTTGAGGACAAAGGAAGAAAGGAAAATTCTCACAATTATATATAATAATATAATACGTATATTAACCGGGAAGTATGATTCCTGGGTCGTTATTTCCCCAACGATTTATGAAATTGAAACCACGTTTGAATTTAGACAATGATTTGAATAGAATCGAAGATTGATTTGATTATCTATTTCTATGAATTAAAAAAACAATTAAAATAAGCAAACTATAACAATTAAGCACGAAAACAAATAACGGGTACGAAGAAAACGCGACAAATAAGCAAGTATGACCAATTTTAAGCCTATGAATGCAAATTTAATTTATAAACCTAAATTAAGATAAAAGAAAATTTAAAGAAAAAGAAAAAAAATTATTATTTTTGAATTTTTTATTGAATTAAAAGCTAATTTAATGATTAAAAATCCTAGAAAATAACAGACTAATTCCTAAAAATTATAAAAAATGATTTTAAACTTTTAGAAAAATCTAAGAAATGATAGAAACTCAGAAAACTATTTTTAACTATTTTTTATAATAAAATCCTATTTTATAAAACTAAATTAAAAACCTTAAAATTAAAATTAAAAATCTAAAAATGACAAAAATGATTTTAATGCATGTAAACCTTAAAGTAGTTATTCTAAATCTGAAAACTATTTTTTTTATTTTTAAAAATTATTTTTCTATTTTTTATTGATTTTCAAAATTTTTAAACTAAGAAAAATGATAAAAATTAAACTATTAATGCGAAAAATCCAGAAAAATCACAAAAAGTCCTAAATGATGCAAAGAATTTAAGAAAAATAAAAGCAAATGCCCAACTTATCTAATAAGCTGGGAAAAAGCTATACTAGGCTACGGCTTATTATAAGTCTAGAAACTCAAAAAGGTGTTAAAAGGAGAATGGAAAGAGGTTATGACAGATGAGCTATTGAAGCACAATGGTAAGTGAGTGTGTGTGTGAAGGTAAGGTCGTGGGTTCGAGTCCCAGACCTTGCTTTTTGCAAAAAAAATTCATTTTTGAAAAAGTTAAAAACAAAGTTATAAAAAACCTGAAAACAAACAACTTTAATAAAAGAAATTATTTTTGAAAATCACTAAATAAGCTGAAAACTGGCTTAAAAGACATAAAAAAACTCTTAAAACTATTTTTTTACTTTTTGGCTTTTTATCTAAAATTGACAACTTAAAAAGCTAACAATAAGCTAAAAGCTAGGAAAGCAAACTATAAGCAAACTATATTAAACCTAATAAGCTAGTTTAAACAAGAAAATAAGCAAAAGGAAAGGAAATAAGCAGATTAAGCACTTAAAATAAAACTGTAAACCAAACAGTCAACTAGCAACTTTTGAGCTTAAATTTAAACTAGCAAATAAGGACTTAAGACAAAATGGCTTGCACTTACTGAAAGCTTATACTACTAACTATTTGAAAATGCTTTTTAAAACTATTTTGAACTACAAGAGCTTAATGAAAAAGCTATTTGAAAACAACATGCAGACAGAATACTATCTTTTTGGTTTTTAAGAGTTTTTATGAAAAAGAAAAAGGACAGAATTGCAGACCTAATTCAGATAAGCAAATGAACTTTTTAAGCAAACTTAAGACCTAATTTATATAGATTAACCTATAAACTACTTATGCAAAGAAAATTAAAAGCTAAAAACTACTTTTACTAACTAAAAATCTAGATTGAAATTGGCTGTTTTGGCTAAATAAACAGCTGATGCAGTTTGCACAAAAGTGAACTAAAACCAATCTTTAACAAATGCAGGCAAAAGAAATAACATGCTACACCTATATGACACTAAAACTAAAGCAATAACAAGATCTAGGAAAGGCTTGAACTAAAAATGCTAGTCTCACTGATTTAAGACCAACAGATTTAAACTACTAATAGAAAACCTACTGAAAACATGATTGAGCCTAACAAACACCTTAATTCCTACTCTTATAAACTCAAAGATGGATTTGAAATCAATCTAAAGAACCAAGTGATCCACAACAGCTTTAACCAAAGTTAATGCTGTTTGAACCAAACACCCCTTTAAACAAATTCAAATCCATTTAAGCTTATGGAAAACAGATTTAATAATTAAAACTCAGATACCAGATGTCTAACAGCTTATAAAACTATAATGAACATGTATGAATAAGCAAATAAGCCAGAAACAATAAACTACTATCTATGCTAAAAAAAATTTGGTTTTTAGACAGTTTTATAGAAAATAAAAGCAAACTAAGTATTTAAACTAATTATCAAGCATAAATGTAATCTAACAACTATATTAAGCATAAGCAATCTATACTAACAGAAATAAGCAGGCAAACAAACAGATTAAGCAATATTAAGCTATCAAATTAAAGACAGAAAAGGTAAAGTGAGACTTACTTAGCTAAACAAAAGCTTTAAAATGCTCTTAAGAGCTAGTCAACAAGATCTAGCTTATCACAAGGATAAGCTAGTAAGGTTCAATAAGCTCTTCCATGGTAAGCTTATCATCTAAGCAACTCAGATCCAAATTAAGCATAGGTTTAAACTGATTTTAAAGGTTTGAATAGATTAATGACTAGTTAAGCTCAAATCTAAGCTTAGAGACTTAGATGAGCTTATGATGAGCTTGTAAGAGGCTTGTCATTGATTTGAGAGTTTATAGAAAACAAGAGATTTTAGGATTTTGAAAACAAACTAAGCAAACACAGTTTAAATAAAATAACTAAGATTTCATTGATTAAAACAGATTATAATACTTTGAAATGGAGATTACAAAAGCTTTTTTTTTGGGTAAAAGGGACTCACCCCGGTAAATTATATAAATCACCCGATCCAATAAGTACAATGGAATGTGACTGAGAGCCACATTAACCTCAAGCAAATCTGCTTGAACAGCCTAACATCGAATGACATGCCATTCGATCTACAAATCAATTACAAAACCAATAACACCAATAGGGAAAAACCACCTAATGGTGCAAAGACAGAAATTACAAACAATCATCTAAAAATTGTTTCCGGCAGCTTCCACATCCGAGCATAATGCATACCCTCCTTAGAACGTTTAAAAAAGCATGAAAGCAACTTGAGCCTAACAGCTGAATAAATGCATTCGATGACTTGATTAACGGTTCTTTTAGACTTCTTGAACAACCTCCAGTTTCGCTCTTGCCAAATGAAATAGGCCGACGCCGCAACAACCAGTTTGGCAATCACAATGTGAGACGATCTACGCCTAGCATTAACACCAAAATAAGCAATAATAATAAGAAATCTACATAAAAAGATTACAAAAGCTACTAAAGAAAACTTAAAAAAATGCAGAAAAAGAAGATGGTCTGTGTGTGAGTGAGTAGCTTTATTTATAGCCTTGAGAGGATGCTTCTAGGTCTCTTGCCCGCTCCTTATCCATTTGATCTTGGCCCTTGAATATTTGCTCATCATTGGATCCTTATAGATTGCCGTTGGATTAATTGAGTGAGCACACGGATTGCCAACGTGGCATTCCGTGTGTCAGGCTCATTGTACTTCTTTTGCACTAACTTTAGTGTAAAAATCCATTTCCTTGGTGTGCTTCTTTCTAAATCCGCGTTTCACTCTTTGTGGGGATTGACCAATGGGAGGCTCATGTGACGTATAACTCTGCCACATCATTCCTTGGCACTTGAATCACTTAGCCACGTCCTCAATTTCCATTTGCCCTTTGATTTTGACTCGGGGTAAAATGAAGAAGAAGATAAACAGTAACAACAACATTTCGCGCCCCTTTTTACTTATTCGAGTTTCGTTGACTGAGGATGGCGGGCTTTGACTTGGGCCAGGATTTATTATTAAAGGGAAATGGACCATGGGTTGTGGGCTTGGGCTCGGGTTATTATAAAGGAGATAACGAGTGTTAACTCTTTATATATTAAAGAGTTAACACCGTTAGGGTTTAGGGACCATTTTTGCAATTTGGTTTATTTGAGGGGCTGATTTGGGTTTTTTTGGGTTTTGTCTTTCCATGTTTGACCAGGTTTGACTTGTTGACCAAAGTTGACCAAGAGTTGACTTTTGACCATTGATAGCAAACTTCCGGCTTTTGTACACTCTTTTCCGTCTCGTGTCCGTGTTTGTCCGGTTTTGACCATTTTCTTGTGATTTTTGCATTATCCGTACCTACACAATCATAAAGACAAAACAAGCAATGTACAAGCATTTTAAGCACAATTTTGGTCTTTTAAGGGTCATTTTTGATATAAAAAGGATATGTGTTTTCACACATATCAAAATTCCCCAAACTAAGCGATTGTGTGTCCTCACGCAATATTATATGCTTTAAAACCAAATACCTCAAAACTTGCCCAAACTAAATCTTTGAAAAGTAGCAGAGACTTTTGTGAAGAGAGTTGTAACACCCCCAAATTGGGTCGCAGCGGAATAAGGGTCCGGGGCGTGTTACTTCTCAGATCAATAACACAAGATAATATAAGAACGACCAAAAAGTTGTTTAAAACTGATACATTGGATTTAATAAAGTATGTGTTACAAAAGCCTAAAGCTTTACTTGTTTACTTGTTATTATTACAAAGATTTCTAGCCCATAACAGATATACAAAATGTAATGCGACTAAATCTTTAATGCATGACTTCAAAATATAACCACCAATGTATCCTTCGCACCTCGTGCTTAATGACCTCCTAAAAAACATTGCATTTAAAAACGTCAACATAAAGTTGGTGAATTTCATAGGTTTATGTAAATGTATATGCAGGACCGCAAGACTTTCCCAGTGATAATGCAACAGATGCAGACATCACAAAATGCAATTACGTTTGCCTAAGCTCATGACACCGAAGCTCGACATAATTGAATACAATATATAAATATTGCCTACATTGCCCGTGATGATGTTCAACCCGTAACATCCAGTATCCGACATGATATACGTTCGTTTCCAGTGATAGCTAGTCACCCGAACGGGGAGGTCAATCCCAAATAGATCTATCTATAATCATTCGCGCTCACATTCCAGTAATTGACAGTTCATGATTCATGGGCATAGTGGGTTATCGCTACTTAGGCAACACGTAATCATGATAAAATGTACACTTGCGTCCAATTTGTAAAACATGCATATGTTTCTCACCCCAAAAACTTGTAATTTAATAATTGTAAAACATGGGGCTATGAACTCACCTTGAGTGAGTAAACTGATAACAAAATATCCCAAGTAAAAACGCGTCACGCTAACGCCTAACCGCCCGAATGGCAACCTAGTTAAAATAGGTCGAATCATATTCAAGTACGTTGTCAACAACTACCATATATAATCCTATACATAGTTTTATCATCGTACTATCGTTTCGGGGCTACATAATTAATAGTCATCGACATGACGGTACTAGGATTAGGGACACTTTAAATCCGTAAATCCAACAAACTAGTCAATACGGCCATCCGAAGGAAGCCCTCATTATGAAAATCCAGTAAGATAGCACTTTCGATAACTAAATAAAATATATATTCTATAAAAGCTATATCACCATCTAATCGTGGTAAGTGAAAATCGTAATTATAAAGTATAAACGTTTATAATTACGCCTTTAGTATAAAAATGACATAACTTGTCGTTTTAAGTCGTTTCTCCTCGCGTTTCTTACGCCCACAACAGGCTTTTCTCATTAAGAACGAGTGATCATTAAAATCATATTTTTAAGTTTTTGAGATTCAGTATGAATAGTTGTTTTAATTCATAACAGCTATAAAATCGTTTTTTTTTTTTTTTTTTTTTTTTTTTTAAGTACTTTAAATTAACTAAAGCCGTTTTTAGTACTTAACTTATTCGTTATAGCTGTCCAATTTTAGCGATTCTTTTGACACGTTCTCGACTTGAAAGTTTATCATATTATTGATGTTATACAATTATAAGTTTTCTCCATGAATAGTAACTTTTTATAAAATAAGTTTTATAAAGTAGTTCTAGCCGTCGTAAACTCGGTAACTAGTGAATCTCTTCGTTATATAATCGTTTTTTTCGAGTTTCTTATCATTTTAGAATCCTTATGAGATGTAATATATTTATAAAACATAATATGGCTGCTTCCAAAATCAAACCAAAATAGAAAGTTTGAGGTTTTGTGATTTAGACATGTTTTAAGCTTGATTTTTGTACCATTAAGCTTCAACACCTTATTACAACTACTTCACAACATTTCTATATTATGTTTTACATATATAAAGTCCATTAGATCATACTTTACTCAAGTGTATTCAAGATAACAAGTTTAAGTACCATTTTCACTTGTAACTCATAAGTTAACATTAGAAACCCTAATTTGTACATATACATGTTTATACTTAAACAACATGTTAAAACACTTATACATCCCTTTTAAAATTAACATCATAATAGCATCATGTGACTGTAAAATAAGTTCATAAAACATTAAATCATAAATTAAAAATATCATTTTACATATTCAAGAAGTACCTAAATGTGATTTTAGCTAAATATAACATATGAACACATAAAATCTTAGTTATGAAATGATTAAGCTTTTAAATAACCTTGTGTGGATGAGTATAGAAAATAATAACAATCACACCCTTGTGATTAACAACCTTGGCTTGAAAATATAAGGTGAAAACCTAATATCAACCAAAACCCTAATCTTGTTAATATCTTGTTAAAATCCTTTCAAAGCTTAACCAACCATTCAATTCTTCTTAGAATACCTTAAGTATGATGTATAAAAACTAATATGGTGAAAGAAAATCAAGCTATGGATTTGGTTTGGAGGGTGTTTGATGCCGTGGGTTTAAGAGAGGAGGAAGAGAGAGTTTTGTGATTTTTCTAGTAATGAACTGAAGTGTATAAGTCCCTAGCTCATACATGCATGCATATATATACTACTTGGAAGATATTATGAAGATATTTGATGTCTAGTGGAAGTATGCAAGGTGGAAAAGACTTGGAAAAAAGTTGAATCTTATCTTCGGATATGTTTTGGCTAGATCATTGAGTTCAAGTTGCATGCTAGATCTTTTATGAAGATATTTGTGAACTTATTGGTCTTATCTTGGCTTATCCTAGTCACTTATACACGAAATCATGCTTGTGTATAAGTTAGGATATGTTTTGATCTTTTATATCAATGAATACTTGCAACTATATAAAGCATACCTGTAATAGACTTAATAAAATGTATAGACTTGCACATGTAGAGTTTTGATTGAATTCTTTCATGCAGAATAATGTATAATGTGATAATAAATGAAGTTTTAATAAACTTAAGTATTGGGTAACAAATTTTGGGTATTTAATGAAGCGTAGATAAGTTAACGTGCTTCCGGGTAGGCCTAAACGTACTTTATCGCGAAACGTAAACACTTAACGTAACCAATAAAAAAAATGTGCAATGATAATAATTATCCTCTAAATAATCATTTAACACTTGCTTGATGTAAACGTTTAATCCGTTTAAATACCCCGTTTTACATTGAATGATCATTTTTAGTTTACGCGATTTAGCTTAACGATTACGATTTAAGAGCAAACGCGTAAACCCTAAAAATAAATTGTGAATTACATAATGTCATACAATGACCTAAACACGAGGTGTTACTAGACTGCCCCCGATAAATGAGCCTTTTCCTCAAGGTTATGACACGCACCTTGATGATGTGTCGGTCTTGGTGAAGAGGTTGATATTTTCTCTTTCCTGAATTGATCTTCCACGTTCCCACGTAAACTCAGGACCCCGCCTAGAGTTCCATCGAACCTTGAAAATTGGGACATGGCTTTGCCTCAATTGTTTGACTTCGCGATCTATGATTTCTACAAGCTCTTCAACAAAATGAAGCTTGTCATCCACTTGCAGTCCTTCCAACGGAACAACTAATGGATCGTCATAATAACTATTTCTTCAAGTTGGATACAATGAAAACGTATTGTGGACCCTGCTCGGCTCTTGAGGAAGCTCAAGCTTGTAAGCAACGGTTCCAACCTTTTTCAATACTTTGAAAGGTCTGACATATCTGGGGTTTAACTTCCCCTGTTTGTCAAAACGTACGACCCCTTTCCAAGGCAAAACCTTAAGCATAACTTTATCTCCAACTTGAAACTTCATCGGTTTACGCTTTAAGTCAGCGTAGCCTCTTTGTCGATCGCGAGGCGTTTTGAATCTTTTTTGAATCTGGATGATCCCTCTCCGTTGTTTCTTGTACTAATTCTGGAACCATAGTTAGAACTTGTTCCAACCTCGCCCAACAACACGGGTGAATCGAACACTTTCGACATAAAGTTGCTTAAAACGTGTGCAGCTTAATGCTAGCATGATAACTGTTAATATATGAAAACTCGACTACTGTAAAATTGTTAAAAAAATAAAAAATATAAAGAAAAAAAAAAATAAAAAAAAAAAAAAAAAATAAAAAAAAAAAAAAAAAGAAAAAAGAAAATAAAAAAAAAAGAAAAACAAAAAAAAACATAGACATTAATCAAAAGGTTACTAAAAAAAAAAAAAGAAAAAAAAAAAAAAAAAACATAAAAAAACAAAAAAAAAGAAAAAAAAAAGAATAAACAAAAATAAACCACCCAACCATTTTATTCCAAAGTCCCAATATACCAAGCACTTAGCATATCCCTCAAGAAGTTTGGATGGTTCCTCCTCGCTTTGTCCGTCAGTTTATGGATGATATGCAGTACTCATATCTAAATTCGTACCCAAAGCCTTCTGAAGTGACCTCCAGAAATTTGATGCGAACCGAGGATCACGATCACCGATAATTAAGACAGGTATTCCATGCTTCGTAACTACCTCCTTTAGGTACATTCTTTCCAGTTTATCCATGGGATATGTTTCCCTCATTGGCATAAAAATGGCAGACTTTGTAAGTCAGTCAACGATCACCCAAATAGCGTCATAACCTTGTGACGACTTAGGAAGCTTTATAACAAAATCCATCGTGATGTTGTCCCACTTCCATTGAGGTATCTTGGGTTGTACTAACAAACTCAATGGTCTCTGATGTTCGGCCTTGACCTTAGCACAGGTCAAACATTTGCTAACATAGGTGGCGATGTTGGCTTTTATATTGGGCCACCAGTATAGAGTTTTCTTCATAGCCTGGTACATCTTGTCAGAACCCACCCGGATGAATAGAGTATTTAGACTTGTGGACTCGTGCATGGATCATAGTCCTTAAGTCGCCATAACATGGTACCAACTTCTACCAGTTAAGCAACAGAGTTCCATCCGCACTTGTGTCTAACTTTTTCGTTCTAATTTTCCACCGGATCTTTTAAATTCACAACAATATACCTCCAAACATCCTCACTTCTTGATGTTCTCCGGCTTCCGTACTTCAGTCTGAGCTTTCAGATTTGTTTAGGAAGATCTAACAAGCCAATAGCCATATCACTAAGGCCCCGAACCCTTAGTGGTTTCTCGTTCCTTCCTGCCAGAGCATCAGCACAACATTCGCCTTCCTTGGGTGATACACAATTTCGCAATCGTAAACACTCAGATACTCTAACCACAGCGATCGTATGCCTCATATTTAATTCATTCTGATCAAGATGTTGTTGTAAACTTTTGTGATCATGAACACCGTGCACAATGGTTCCGTACAGATAAGGCCACTAAAACTTTAGAGCAAACACTACTGTCCCAAGTTCTAAATCATGAGTCGTATAATAGTTCTTTTCATGAATTTTTAACCTGGCGTGATCAAAGAAATCACCTTTTCTCTTGCATCAACACAGCGCCCACACCCTCTTTGAAGCATCGCATATGCGATGAAATCATTTGCTTCCCTCAGGGAAGGCAAGGATTGGTGCAATCTGCACAGCTATTCTGCATCAACAGTTGAAAAGCTGCTTCTTGTTTAATTCGCCCTAAATCAACTTTGACACCTTTCTGGGTTAGTTTGGTCCATTGACTTGGCGACTTGAAAAAACCCTTTGATGAATCTTCTATACTAGCCGGCAAGGCCCAAAAATTGGGCAATCTCTGTTGTGTTATTAGAGACAGCCTAATCTTTTATAGATTCAATCTTGGCAGGGTCACGTGAATACCTTGAACAGTCAATCACTTGACTGAGGAATTGTACCCTGGAATCCAGAATCACACTTGAAGAACTTGGCGTACAATTCTTCATCCTTGCTTAAAGCAATTTCAAGATCTGCCTAAGGTGTCCTCATGTTCCTCTTACTTTGGAAGTAGATCCAAATGTCATTGAAGAAGACTATTACAAACTTGTCCATATACAGTTTTACTCACACGCCGGTTTCATAAGGTCCATGAACACGGTCGGTGGCGATTAGTTTAAACCAAAAGACATGAACTTGGAATTCATAAGTGACCGGTAAGATCGAGTCCTAAAAGCAATTCTTGGAATGTATTCTTCTCGAACCCTTAACTGGTGATAACCTTGACCTCAGATCGATCTTGAATAAATCTCCGAACCCTTGCAGCTGGTGCGAATATGTCATCGATCGAGGGTCCGGGAGTGGGTAGCGGTTCTCACTGTCAGTTTGTTCAATTCCCTGTAATCGATGCACATCCGGGAAAGACCCATCTTTCTTCTTTACAAACAAGACCGGAGCTCCCCAGGGTGAGAAACTTGGTCTTATGAATCCTTTGTCCTGTAAGTTCCTGTAGTTGCTCCGCTAAGCTCCTTCATTTCGAACGTCTAATCTATATGGGTCCGTGCTACGGGTGTAGCACCAGTACAAATCGATTCGAAACTCACTTGTCGAGTGGATGTGGTATACCCCCGCCAAGTCCCACAGAAAAACTTCAGGAAATTCTTGAAAACTAGCACATACTTCAATCGTTCTTTCCTCCTTTGACTTGTCTCGTCTTTGGTTGCGGTGATATTTGCTAAGAATAACATGACATCCTTTCGTTAAACTCTTGAGAGCCTTAGTACACGAGATGATGTTTAATCGGCTCCCAATGTTAAATGTTGCTTCCCGTTACCTCGACGATTAAATTTCGTCTTCCAAAAGGAATACGAACCTGATCATTTGCCGCACAGACAATAACGACAGGTACTTTTTGCCAACGCAATCCATACCATTATCACGTCAAGACTACCTATTCTACGCGGCCATTAGGTCTATGTTAAAGATGATTTAGAATTTTAACGTACGAACCCCGGATAATAGATTTAACCCTACAATTCGCCTGTCGCTATTCGAACCATTATAATCATGATCTTAAGCATTGAGTGATAACAATTGAGAAGCTAAATGCAGTGATACAAAACTCCTATCGCACCGTTATTCAAATAAAAAGATGCATAAATCGTTTTGTTTAGGGAGAAAACTTACCGTGAGGCGACATTGTTGTCCGGTAGTTTGCCCCTACATTGCCACGCATACACCTTTGGCCATGAGCCTTGGCATTTCCAACACTGATACCTCGGTTGTTGTTGTTCTTCAATTTTGGGCAATCCTTCTTGAAATGCTCTTGAGCACCACATTCAAAAAAAACCCTTTGATTAGCCCCAATGTTGACATTTAGGGGATTCTTGCAGTCATGAGCTAAATGACCAAATCGGTTACACTTGTGGCATCTGGGAGCACAAGGACCATCATGGTGATAGTTACATTTGGAACACAGAGGTCTAGGCCCTCCGTATGGTCTCGTGTCACCATTTCCTGCGGTATAAGCTCTTCCAGTGTTTTGTCTCTTGTTTGGTTGCTGATTCTGGTTGTTCCTGGCGGTGTCATCAGACTTTCTTTTGTTGTCAGCCTGAACGTTCAGGTCAACCCAAGTGTGAGAATACTTTTTTTCCATGAGTTTTCAGTGGGCGAAACTCAATGGCATCCTGCATAGTTATTTATCTATAGTGTCCAACCACACTGTAGCATGGATCGTGTCGGGCAAGCCACTGACATATTTCTCAACTTGGTCTATTTCTTCCGGAAACATCCGATCGCACATTAGTGCCAGTTCTTGGAAACGTTGGCTATAGGTTACCACATCGTTACCCTTCACCTTCAAATTCCACATTTCGAACTCTAGTTTCTTAATTTCGCCCCTTGGGCAGTATTTGTCTGTTCATCACTTTTTCATTGTCCCTCCATGGCATTGCAATAGGCACGCTTCATGAGTAGTGGGTCTTAACGTGAAGCTTTCCACCAATGTAAGAGCATTTCCCTTCAGTTAACAACGTAGCAAATTTAACCTGGCATGCTACTGTAAAGTTGCTTATGCTGTAAACAGACTCCATCTTTTCGAACCACTGAGTGAGTCCGACAACTCCCTCAGTGCCCTTGAAGTTTAAGGGTTGGCATTTTAGGAAGTCCGGGTAGGTGCCATTCCATTGAGCAAACCTGCACAGGCTACTGCAACCTGTTCCTTAAGTATGCTATCAATCGCCCATTTCTGGTTGCATCACGTGCTGCCAGTGCAGCAGTAACGCCTTCGTTAATCATTGCCTGAATTTGGGCATTGGTGACAGATGTAGTGGTATGAGTGTCTGTGACTGGTGTCGGTGTTGCACTTGGGTTTAACCTCGTGGTCCTTCTCTTTGGTGCCATTTTCTTGAAATCACAAGAAAACATAATACCCGTTAGATTTCATAAAATCATAACTATGACATAACATATACACATTAAATAAAACGAGATCACATCACACAGTGAAATGTACAACTGTTATTGAAATTAATCGTGGTATAACCAAATCGACATTCATTTATAATAAATTCGATTTCATAGATAACGTAATCCATCCATTTCATATATAACTTAGAAAAACAAGACATGTTCGGATTCAGATACAAAATGATACTACACTTAGGTGACAAGACAAAGAAACAACCTAAAGCATACTACCAGGATATAACTCATAACAACTTAGTATGCTGTACAAGGTAGATAATACCTGAACAAAAGACCTATACTGGGTAGCTAAACAAAACAAAAGATCTATACAGTCTGCTAGTTGGGAATAACCCATAATACTTAACAGGCTGCATAGCATAGCTACAACATAACCAAATCTAGGAACTGCTACCAGCCTCTCCTGGTACATCAGGCTATGCCGGACCTTTTGCGGGTCCAAGCTGCCTCTAAAACTCGGCCATCTAAGTCTGTAGTCCTTTCAATAACTCTAATGCCTTAGTCAACTGGACCTGCCTCTTGTGGTCTGATGCCCACAACTCTAATCCACCACACCCCTGTCCTCGTGTATCCTGCTGACATGAACTCTGAAATCAATGCACTCTGCGCCACTACCGTAGTATGTAATGACATGACATTTGAACGTGCATAGTCTCTAGCATCCATGGATAGTCCCCAAGCCTCATGAGCCATCCTAGCCTCTCTCTCTATCATTACTGCTAAACAATGATGAACAGGCATATCCCTATACAACAGGTTGACTCGGGCTCTTAGTAGAGACCGGTCATCATGAGCATCCTCCATTATATCATACATGATGGTAGTCTCTTGCTCGATAGTGGTAGAAAGATTGGTAACCCTCTGATTGACCCCCTCTAGGGTGGTCGGTGCAATCTCATCAATGGCTCCTACCAGATCATCCCATGTATCCGTAATGCCATAGTCTAACTCCCTAGACATCGGATGTCCAGGAGCGACATCTACCATATCGACGAATCCATAAAGGTCTCCCCTTGCTACGGAATAAGGGTCTTCCCTAGCTACGGCAGGTCCGTCCTGCCTAGCAGCACCGGCTGCTGAACTCTCCCCGACCTCATGACTAAGGGTGGGAGAAGCAAAACGCACCCTCTTCCGAAGCGGTCAACAACTCTTGGGAATCTTAATATTAGTAGGGCTATTGGGTGGTGGTGATGGTATAGGTAATGGTGGTGATGCTGGTAATGGGGGAGATGGTATATGTGGTAATGGAGATGATAGTGGGGTAAGTGTTGATGGTGGTGGGGTGGTTAAGGCAAGAAGTCTCTCGACCTCTTCCCTAGGAGGAAGTGATATGGATGGCTCATCCCGGATAGATATCCTGGCGGTCATACGGTGTACAGGTGGGACAGAGTCGGCCGGAGCTGGGTGCTCCTCCTCCTCTTCCTCATCCTCGTCCTTGTCCTCATCATCATCATCATCATCATCATCATCCTCCCTATCAGCAGGGTAGTCAGCTGGATCCTCCTCGGGATCCTCATCGTCCTCCTCCGGCTTCTCCTCTAGATCAGACTCAGGAACATATCCTAGTGAATCTGCAGTGGGTGAGGCAGCAGCAGGTAGTGGCTGCTCCTCGGCCGGAGATCTCATCATCACCTCCTGTGGCATGTACTTCGGGGTACAATCGGTCAGGAACAAAGTCCATGGGGAGGTAACTGCGGCTCCTCGGTGCCAGGTATGTATGTCAAAATCGATTGTGGAAAACCTTCGGGCCAGGTAATGTAGTCAGTGTGATGGTGGGCACCTGATAAGCATGCAATATGTAAGCATATGGGTTCCTCTGCATATAAGGTGGTCCATTGAACTCCTGAGACCAATGTCTGAATCGTCCTCACTGGAAAGGAAAACTAATGTGTTATGTAACTCTGTAATGCATAGAATCTGACATGAATAAAATCTGAAATAAAATATAACTTATATTAGTATTTAATATAAGACTCTTATAGTAATATACATTTATATCATAACATGTATATCAATCATGCATGCATCTAGCCTAACCGACTAATGCACAATTAGTGTATGTATGTCCCGTGAAAACCCCTTTGTATGAATGCAATGTTTGAAAACGGTTATAGTCCAGCAAAAACATTGACCTGGTCTCTATAAACCTTGGGGCTCTTGATACCAATCTGTAACACCCCCAAATTGGGTCGCAGCGGAATAAGGGTCCGGGGCGTGTTACTTCTCAGATCAATAACACAAGATAATATAAGAACGACCAAAAAGTCGTTTAAAACTGATACATTGGATTTAATAAAGTATGTGTTACAAAAGCCCAAAGCTTTACTTGTTTACTTGTTATTATTACAAAGATTTCCAGCCCATAACAGATATACCAAAATGAAATAGCGACTAAATTTTTAAATGCATGACTTCCAAATATAACCACCATATATCATCTATCGCGACTCGTGCTTAATGACCCTCCTAAAAAACATTGCATTTAAAAATGTCAACATAAAGTTGGTGAATTTCTAGGTTTATGATAAATGTATTATTGCAGGAAGACCGCAAGACTTTTCCCAGTTGATAATGCAACATAAGCAACATCACAAAAGCAATTACGTTTTGCATAAGCTCATGACACCGAAAGCTCGACATAATTGAATTACAATATATAAATATTGCCCTACATTGCCCGGATGATGTCAACCCGTAACATCCAGTATCCCTGACATATATACGTTCGTAGTTCCAGTGGATAGCTAGTCACCCCGAACGGGGAAGGTCAATCCCATATAGATCAGTCTATAATCATTCGCGGCTCTACGATTCCACAATTGACAGTTCATAGATTGATGGCAATAGTAGAGTTATCAGTCAACTTGGCAACACGTAATCATGATAAAATGTACAATTGCGTTCCAATTTGTAAAACAGCATATGTTTCTCACCCCATAAAACTTGTAAATCAATAATTGGGTAAAACAATAAGGGCTATGAACTCACCTTGAGTGAGTAAATTGATAATAGAAAATAACCCAAATGAAAACGCGCACGCTAAAGCCCGAATGCACCTAGTTAATATCGTCGATATCATATTCAAGTACGTTGGTTCTACAACAACCATCTATAATATCCTATAAAGTTATCATCGTACTATCGTTCGTGCTATCATAATAAAGAGGACATGACAGTGACGTACGAGGAGTTTAGACACTTTAAATCGTAAATCCAACAACTCGACAATACCATCCTAAAAGAGCGATAAAGCCTCAGTATGAATTCCCTAGTAATATAGCACTTCGATAACTAATAACATATATATTCTATATAGCTATATCACCATCTAATCGTGTAAGTGAAATCGTAATTATAAAGTAAAAACGTTTATAATTACGCCTTTAGTAAAAATGACATAACTTTGTCGTTCTTATAGTTCGTTTCTTGCGTTTCTTACGCCACCTAAGGCTTTCGTATTAAGACGAGTGATCATAAAATCATATTTGTAGGTTTTTAAGATTCTGTTATGAATAGTGTTTTTTACTGTTCATAAACAGCTATAAAATCGTTTTATACTATTAATTAACGTAAAAAAAAAAACCCCGTTTTATTCGTATCTTATCGTTATCGCTCCGTTTTTTTATTAGCGATTCTTTTCGAACTAAGTTCTCGTAATGAAAGTTTTATCATATTATATGATGTTTTTACAAAGTATAAGTTTCTGCCATGAATAGTAACTTTTTATAAAATTTGTTTTATAAAGGTATTTAGCGTCGTAAACTCGTATCTAGGTGTTATCTTCTTCGTTCTTAAACTGTTTTTCGGAGTTTCCGTATCATTTGGAATCTTATGAGATTACTATAATTATATATAATATTATATAGCTAAATATATATTTTTTTATTATTAAAATTTAAAATATATATATTTATTATTAGTATTATTATAAAAATATAAATTTATAAAAATAAATTATATATTATTAAGATTAATTATAAATAAATTAATATAATATAATTAAGATATATAATTATAGTAATATAAATAATGATTACATATATTTTATAAATAAAATTTATAAAAAAATTAAATAAATTTGATAGTAAAATATTACAAAGAATATATTTATAATAATTAATTATAATTATTAGTAAAAAGTATAAAATAGTATATTATATAATAAATTAATATATATTATTATAATTATTAATATAAATATTAATTGTATAAATATATAAATTATATTATAATATATATAAATAAATAATAATAAAATAAAAATTTAATATTATATTTTTTTTTATATTTTTATAAATAATAGGAATAAAAATAATATTAAAATATAAATATATTAAAAATATAAATATATAATTAAATATATATAAATTAATAATAATATTATTAAAATTATATAATAATAAATTATTATATTTAATAATAATAATTATAAAAAAATTACTAAATAAAAAAAATTATTATTAATATATAATATATAAAGATAAAATAATAAATAAAATTAATAAAATATAGTGTATATATTATTTAATTAAATAAATAATAATATATATTTATATATATTATTATATATATTGAAATATATAAATTATATAGTATTATATAATATAATATATATTAAAAATAAAATATTAAATTTTAATTATTATTAATATATTAAATATAGGTTAAATTAAAAATTAATAAAAAATAAATTATATTTATAATATAATATAGATATTTAATAATAATAAATTATATATTTATATAATATATATTATTATATAAATAAAAAGTATTATAAATATAATAAATTATTAAATTATAAAAAATAGTAATTATAATATATAAAATTTTTTATATAATTTATAAATTAAATATTAAATATATTATAATATATATTTATATATTATATAAATATAATATATAATTATAAATGTATATTTATAAATAAAAATCAAATTTATAATATATAAATTAAAAATTAATATAATAAAAAAAAATTTATATAATTATTAATATATTATTTATATATAAATTAAAATTAGTATAAATTTTATATATTATAATATATAATATAATAAATATATTTAATTTATTGATAAAGTAAATATAAATATATATTTATAAATTTATAAATTTATATAGTTTAAATAAATTTAAAATTATTATAATTAATTATATAATAAAAAATATAGATTATAATTAAATAATATATAGATTAATAAAAAATAATATAAATAAAAATTAGTAATAATATAAGATTATTAAATAAAAATAAATAATTTATTAATAAATTATAATATATAATATATTATATAAAAATATATATTTAATATAATATTATATAATAAAAATAAAAATTATTAATTAAATTAAAAAATATTTATATAAATATATAAAATAAATATTTAGATAATAATTATATATAATAATATATAATAATATTAATAATATTTTTTAATATATATTTAATTACCCAAACACATAAATAACAAGCTCAACCCACAACCCACACACAAACACCCTACACACACCACAACCCAAAACACCCCCAACACACCACAACAAACCCAACGCACAAAAACACAACAACACCACCAACCCCCTTACACCACAATACCACACCACATCCACCACACATACCCCAAACCACACATACACACACACCTAAAAACACACACCCCGCCACACCACAGCAGCATTCAACACACCTCACCAACACACATCACCCGCCTCTCACACAACCCTCACAATCCAAACACACACCACCCAAAACCATATCTCAAACAACCCACCACTCCAACACAACCCACCAATACAAACAAACACTCTCTCCTACCCGCATCCACAAACACCACCAAAACAACATAAAACTCCACAAACACCCACCACCCCGCACCGACCTACAACAACGCAGCAAGAATCCCAACACACCACCACCAACAACACTTGACCACCACGCCAACCACAAACGTACACCCACCAATCACACCCCCGACCAAATCACACGACTCACTACCCGACAACCCAAAGGACCACACCAAAAACCTACCGCCCACCCCACCACTCCCACCCTCACAAACCAACTACCACTACTAACACCAAACCCCACCACAACATACAACACACACCCACAAACAAACACAACAAACCACCCCACGACAGACACAAAAACAAACCTCCCCACCACCACATACACACACACCATCACAACACCAACCACAACAAACCCACACCAACCACACACTAACCTCCCCCTTACTTACATCACAAACAAGCCGCGCACCACACATAACACCCTAACGAACAAACCACACACACAACACATCCCCAACCTACACCCACAACTCAAAACTAACAACTACCGCCCCCACAAACCGTCCTCACACCACTTTACGGCCCCACCCCACCTATCACTCTCCACACCCACACCCAAACAGCCACCCAACCTCCACACAATCAAACCAACTCATCCAAACGTACCACACACCCTTCCTACATTACCCCGACACAAACACAACCACCCACGCCCCCGAACCCAGAAAAACACCGCACACACACACACCACACACCCAACCCACACACCTACCTAAACCCACGCCTCCACAAACACCAACACACCCAACAAGGAACGGCGACTCCGACCTACACAACAAAAAAACGCCAACACACCGCACCTCCCCCACCCAACCCTCCACCACACTGCCAAACCAAACCCCCGACACACACACACACCCCCACACACACCACATACACAAGAACACCCCCAAATACACCCACCACCCCCAAAAAACACTACCCACCCCACCCACCCACAACACTCACACACCACAACAACACGACGGCTACCCCCCTACCCCCCAAAACCCCACACCGCCCAACACAACCCGCAACACACAAACACACCACACCCCCCCCCCCCCCCCCACACACCAACACCAACACACCACAAATACACCCCAACCAGATCACTATAACCGCACCCACCTGACACACCAACCAAAGACCACCACACCCCCCCCCACCACATGCTCATGCTCAAACTACAAAGACATTCCACAAGCATCAAGATTTAAAAATCATGAAAGCTCAAGAATTAAAGACAAAGACTTCAGCACAAGCTCTGATACCAAATGTTGGAACCAAATAATCACTTTCACTTCATTATGGAGACCAAGAAAATAAGATGAGATAAAATGGAAGAAATTTAGAGAGAAGTTAGAGAGAGAAAGGTAGAGAGAGAATGGAGTTGGTTGATTACTTGCAAAATTACAAATGAGAATCAACAAGAATCAACACGAATCAACAAGAATCAACAAGAATCAACACCCTCTCCATACTTGGAGAGGGGTATTTATACTTAATACCAAGAGGCTTTCATGCCTTGGTATTTCTACGGGCCGGGCTCGGGATTACTTGGGCTTTCGCCCGATACACGTGACCGGTTAGATTACATTTAAGAGCCCGTTTACCCGTGTAGCCTATTACAACGTATAATTATTTAATGACTGAGACCTAATATAGTTATGAACGAACTTCCATTGTTCGACTCATTATTTTGAGGCTAACAATCTCCCCCGAAGTGAGTTCATTGTGACACTCCTTCATGAGATCAATGAGATTGCTTTTGTCGTTAAGCTCTTGTGATCTTTGTCTCTGTCTACGTTGTAGGCTTGTTCCTTCATGCTTTGTGATCTTTAATCTTGAGCCTTTGTCATTGTCTTTTCAGCTAGTAGCGCCTCGCGTGGCTCTACCAAATATTTATTTGCTGCTTATTGCAGCTACTTCTTCGGGCCTCCGCGGCTCTGCATCTACTATACTACATTACCCTATATTTTCTATTCTAGCATTGAATACATACCCCTGAATTCCAATCGTCCCAATATACTATTAATTTTCAAGGTAAGGGAATTAGCAAACGTCGTACTTGATGATAATTACTTGGGTTTTAAAAGAATAATATTCTAAAGGCGGAGTACGTACAAGGGAGGCTAAGAAGATTTGGGTTGTATTTAGTAACAATGGTTAAAGGGTGACAATGTTCCTGTCATTAATAGTTAGCCATAAACAGAAAATGTACAAGAACGTTAAAAAGGATAGGCGCGAAGGGTGTGGTACAAGGGTATCTGCACTATAAAATGACGGGCCTTGGAAAGGGTGTGTGGGATAGTTATATGATCGAGTTGACCATCAATAATAATTCAGGTTTTTAAACATGGGTTATTCCTAGTGCTCTTACCTTGAAAATCCTAGTTCTCTATATGCGGTCGCGTTGTTGATCACAAAAGCAAGTTCTAGAATTTAATACACTACCGCTACACTCATATAATTTTTTTAATCGATACAATGCATCTAGAAAAGGCAAAAAGACATACTAGAATCATAGTAAGTGACGGAATAGACAAATTATGACTGCATTCGAACCTTTAACCGAACAGCTAAAGGTAAAATTTATCTTGTTTATCAACGATGGATTACCCGAATTCCTATAGATTACTAAAGGCTAATATAAGCACATTACTCAACTTTTTTGGGTGGGAATTTTGAGGGTTTTTTGTTGATAGTCATTATTTCTTAATCATGAGATGCTATTAATACTTGGTTTTCGTCGGTATATGTTATAATTTTTTTTAATTTTGGTTAAATTTACCGTTTATGCTATGTTTTGATATATTACCTATCATTTAAGGTCAATAGCAAATGACAATTGAGAAGATAGTTTCTTATGTTATTTCCCCATACACTTAAGTTTGAAAATTGTTCCGTATTTGTTCTATAGAAAGTACCCATAAAAGAAATAATAAAGGGAAATTAAAACATGTAAAAGAAAAACTAGTACTCCCACGGTTTGCTCAATAATGGAGAAGAAACATGCGATAACTGGTTAAATCATCCTCCAAGATTCGTCTAATGAAACTTTCTAAGAACTTCCAAGCTTCTTCTCATCAAATATAACCTGTAAATCAAAGACAAAGACAACTACACCTGGCGTAATATCAGCGGGATATGATATATACAATGAAACTTTACGGTTGACTGTATAAAAGCAGTAAAGATAGGATGAGAGTGATGATATAATCATAGGTTTCTAAAAGTTTATAAGATAATTACAAATTTTAAATATTTGCAATAGCAGTAGAAAACTCGACTTAATTTCACTAAATTGTCCTGAGATTATGAAATAAGCAGAGATAAGCTCAGAAGCTCAAAAAAAAGAGGAAGAAATAATTTATCGCTCAAGTAGGGGCTACCCCACCCCCCCCCCCCACACCCCCCCCCCAAAAAATTCAAAAGAAAAGCACCTTAATGTAACATCTTACACACTTCCCCGTTATTTTAACCTATTTAGCAGCCGTGATCAGTTATAATACGACCAATAAGCCGTGGGGTTTGTAGAGGGAAAAAAAAAAAGGGGAGGTTTTGTGATTTTTCTAGTAATGAAGTGAAGTGTATAAGTCCCTAGCTCACATATGCATGCATATATATACTACTTGGAAGATATTATGAAGATATTTGATGTCTAGTGGAAGTATGCAAGGTGGAAAGACTTGGAAAGAAAGTTGAAGCTTATCTTGGATAAGTTTGGCTAGTCATGAGTTCAAGTGGATGCAAGATGCATGTATGGAGATATTTGTGAACTTATTGGTCTTATCTTGGCTTATCCTAGTCACTTATACACGAAATCATGCTTGTGTATAAGTTAGGATATGTTTTGATCTTTTATATAATGAATACTTGCATTATATTAAGTATAATGTAGGATAGACTTAATAAAATGTATAACTTGCATATGGTAGAGTTTAATTTGAATTCTTTCATGAAGAATATGTATAATGTGATAAATACTTGAAGTTTTAAATAAACTTTAAGTATTGGGTACAAATTTTGGGTATTTGATGAAGCGTAGATAAGTTAACGTGCTTCCGGGTAGGCCTAAACGTACTTTATCGCGAAACGTAAACACTTAACGTAACCAATAAAAATAAAATGTGCAATGATAATAATTATCCTCTAAATAATCATTTAACACTTGCTTGATGTAAACGTTTAATCGTTTAATGCCCGTTTACATTGAATGATCATTTTTAGTTTACGCGATTTAGCTTAACGATTACGATTTAAGAGCAAACGCGTAAAACCCTAAAAATAAATTGTGAATTACATAATGTCATACAATGACCTAAAACACGAGGTGTTATAGTCTTCCCCCGTTAAATGAGCCTTGTCCTCAAGGCTTATGACACGGCACTTGATGATGGTGCGGTCTTGGTGAAGAGGTGTGGATATTTCTTCCTGAATTGATCTTCACGTTCCCATGTAAACTCAGGGCCTCGCTTAGAGTTCCATCGAACCTTGACAATTGGGACTCGGCTTCGCCTCAATTGTTTGACTTCGCGATCCATGATTTCTACAGGCTCTTCAACAAAATGAAGCTTGTCATCCACTTGGAGTCCTTCCAACGGAACGACTAATGGATCGTCAGAATAACATTTCTTCAAGTTGGATACATGAAACGTATTGTGGACCCTGCTCAGCTCTTGAGGAAGCTCAAGCTTGTAAGCAACGGCTCCAACCTTTTTCAACACCTTGAAAGGTCCGACATATCTGGGGTTTAACTTCCCCCGTTTGCCAAAACGTACGACCCCTTTCCAAGGCGAAACCTTAAGCATAACTTTATCTCCAACTTGAAACTCCATCGGTTTACGCTTTAAATCAGCGTAGCTCTTTTGTCGATCGCGAGCGGTTTGAATCCTTTGTTTACATACAAGGTTTTGTTGATTCCGACGTGTCAAAACCAGCAAGGGGGAGGGAGTAGATAGTGTCCTAGGCCTTCTTTTGAGGTTAGCTTGTTTTGTCTTTTGAGGTTAGCTTCTTTTGATTTTAGGCCTTTTTTAAATCTTTCGGGTGCACTATTTCAATCACATGGTGGAAGAGACATCTCGTCATTAGTCAGTATGCATCATTTGAGTCCCCAGAGGGAAGTGTTGGAAGTATAATTATTTAAATCGTGAGAAGAGTTTTGTCTGATTTAATTAATGTTTTACCTGACCGGTCAATCTCTAAGCTTATTCTTAAAATGAGTATAAATATTTGATAAAAAGAGGTACACATAGGGATTTAATTGTCAACATTCGGGACTTAGTTGACTTTGGTGTTACAATTTATACCATAACTATCCTGAAGAGAGAAATGCGCTCATCCATGACTTAATTGACTTTGGTGTTTGCCAGTATTAAACTTTCTTGAATGGTTAATTGTGTACTTTGGTTTATCTGTGCTTTTATACATCAAGGACTACTTGAGCGGCTTGCTAGAAAAATTATGAATCTACTCAGAAAGGATTGTTGTTTAGGGGGAAGCTAAAGAAATAACATCAACAACGACATCACAACCACACAAGTAAGGTACATATGTATCTGAAATCGTGTTTCATACTCGAAGTTTGTAGCAAAGACTTTTATATACTTGGAAAGAAAGTGAAAAAAAAAAAATGAAAAATCTTCACTGCGCTCTCGAAGAGTGCTTTGGACAGAGTAGATTCTGATTGACAACTTGTGGAAGAATGATTGTTAATGAGGAGCTTGAGAAAAAAGTTCATGGGTGGGAAGATTGTCGAAGGAGACATTCGACTGCGACCAAAAGAACATATGATTCTATCATATGATATGTTCTCATCATTCAGGTCAATCCATGTACATAAATAGATCTTGTGAATATATATAATGTAGGACTTAATGGTGATTTCTAAGGATTGCTCGAGTACAAATTTTCAAGATTTTCTTAGTAAATTCAAAAGTTTTAAATTTTATACTAGCACTGGTCTTATATTCCATCACATATTGAGGGGGAGAATAAAATGTTAGTTAGATATGAGAAACTTTTGTGCCTGAACGTTTAATCTATTGATATCCAAAATATCAAGGGATTAACATTTTGAATAAGGGGAGAAAATATGATTAAACTGCATCTAATTTGTGTCGAAATGTGATTGTATATAATGGACTCAATGCACTCCACACTTAGCATGTACTACGATTACGATGCACATGTTAAGGGGGAGCTTTTAGTGATGACGAAAAACTCTCAAAGTGTAAATCTTTTGATATTTATATCAAACACTTTGATTGAACTTTTCAATGATGTTAAAGGATTGTGATGGAATACCCAAAAGACCGACCATGTACTTAAATTTATAGAGTTATAAGGCGGTTAGGCATAGGTACTCAAATCCCATGATCCAGCCAGAACCGGAGGGATCTACCCCAGGGATATCCACTAGTTAGTGTAGAAGTCCTTAGGTATGATACAAAAGGAGAAAAAGTAAGAATCGGGAATAATGCCGACTGAGATGGAGCTAACACTGGAACAAACCTAACAAGGTGTTAGTAAGGATAAAGGTTGAAAAGAAAGAAGATCTCCATACACTTAGGCAGAAACCGGGTCAATACATAATCTGTCAGAAACATTAAGTTGTTTTCTGACATTGAAGACAACCATGGACCCAGTAACGCTATGCACAACCCTCCTAGCCTTCAAGGTCTCTCAAAGACCTTGTTTCTTTTTCTTGGAGGTTACCGCATTTCTATCGCTTTCTCACCTGAGTTACTTGATATGAAAATGGTGACAGTTGCTCCAGCCTGACCGATCACTATACAAAGTACACTATTAAGTCTAGAGCTCAATAATAGAACATCTATAAATCTCAGTAGGTCACATTGTCAAATTAAAGCTTGCTAAAATCACACAATGTAAATAACAAGCTCTATGCTAAGAGTCAACGTATTAACTTGTGATTTTGCCGAAAACATCTGGAGTGAATTTAATTCACAATGAAGAATGATCCTGCTTGAGTCAACATCAAACAAGCTCATGGTAGGTGACTTGTGCGATTCCTTTTGAATCAAACTTGTGACAACTGGAAAGAAACGATGGTGCGATTCTATAAGAATTAAACTTGTTCCAGGTTATGAATTGACGATTGATGATGAATTTTGAAATGATTAACACTCTCGATGTGTCACAAAACCACTTTAGCAAGTGACACGTCAATTGATTTTCAAATCAATTTTTTACTTATTCGGTGAGTTAGTAACTCACTGGTTCACTCTTTTGTGTTCTCTGCTTTGAGACTTTTTTCTCGATCCGATTATGGAACATGCTGGAGTTTGATGAAATCTAATACACATGTGTTAGAAAGATTCGGATACTTCAGCTGGAAATCCTGTCAAGCAGATTCTTCTTAAATTGAATCTACCTGATCACAGGTTGATCCTTACAGATTCGAAGATTACTCCAACCAAATGCGGGCGAATGACAAATCCATATTCGTCCCCTCGCTTTATTGCTAACTATTTTATTGCAGGAAACTTAAAGATGGTGGTGAAGGTACCTGTTTCCTGCTGACTCACAAGATTCATAGCCACATGCTCATACCAGACCGACAAACATAAAGACATCATCAAGCTCAATACATGTTTCAAGACTTCCGCCTACTCTGATACCCGTCGTCTTCTTGAAGTGACAAAGTTATTCAAAGTCAAAGAATTTCAAAGAAGTTTCTGTCACTCTGATACCGAATGTCTTTCTCAAAGTGACGAAGTGTTAAAGTTAAAGAATCTCAAGAAAGATGTAACATTAAAGCTTTTCAAGTCAACAAATCAAGAAAGGTATGAGCATGTCGGTCCAAAGTCACAAGTTTCACAAGATGGCAAAGTTCATTAAGATGGCAAAGAGATTATGCTTGGTTGATGATCTTAAGATGCTCAAGATCACATTCTCATACATGTTAAGATAAAGGATAAGTTCGATCCCAAAGCACTAATCACTACAACATATTTCACAGAGTAAACAAGAAATGAAGTTTCAAGCTGAAGACTAAGATGTAAGCATAGTAATGCTAGGTTAAAAGTTTTGTTAATTGGTGTGACACTCACTTAGGGGGAGGATTGTTAGAAACAAGAAAAGTATCGATCACTTCCAATATGTATTAGTCTTAGCCCGTAGTTAATCATATGTCAAGTAAAGTAATCTAATATGGCCCAAGGCCCATGGAAAGCCTATTTAGGTCCATAGCCGACCACATCTCATTTATAAATACCCTCTCCATGCTTTGGAGAGGGTGTTGGTTGGTTGGTTGGTTTTGTATTCACATTTTACTTATGAAATACATCCTTCTTTTCACTCTCTTTCACTAAGCTCCTTCCCATCTCATATCAAAGATTACTTGTATTCTTCAGGGGCCGCCCTCAGCCAAGGGTTTTTGGACTTGGTTTTTGACGAAAATTTTACGAAGAGGAGTGACATTTTAATTTGCATTTTGCGAATTAAATATGCTTAAAGTACTTCGGATGAAGTATTTAAGTTGTCACGACACGGAATGGAACACGAACTAGAATTGAGACAGAAGAAAGAGAAGCGAACTAAGATGATTTATGGAATGTGTTCCATCATTCCTAAACCAAGACGTAGATAGTTAAACGATTCACGTTTAAGGGGTTTAGTAAGAATGTCGGCGATGTTGTCGACGGACGGCACTTTTTCGATTGAGATATGTCCTTTCTGGACATTATCATGAAGAAAGTGGTGACGTATTTTGATGTGTTTGGTATGAGAATGTTGCACCGGGTTTTTGCTAAGGTCAATCGCGCCTTTGTTGTCGCACATGATGGGAACGTCGTCGAGTCGTACGTCGTAGTCGATGAGAGCTTGTTTCATCCATAGTGCTTGTTGACATGCCTTTCTGGCGCTTACGTATTCGGCTTCGGTAGTGGATATAGCAAGAGCGGTTTGTTTCTTCGAGAACCAAGATGTTAAACAACATCCCACGAACGTACAAATACCGCTAGTGCTCTTTTGGTCCACATAATCTCCCGCATGATCAGAGTCGGCATATATCGGTTCTTATGCGTCCTCCTTAGGATACCATAATCCTAAGTGCGTAGTGCCTTTAATGTATTGAAAGATACACTTAACCGATTTAAGGTGAGAGTTTTTAGGAGCCTCTTGGAAGCGAGCACAAAGGCAGACACTAAACATGATATCAGGCCTACTTGCCGTTAGTATTATATAAACTACCTATCATGCATCGGTACTTGGTTCTATCTATGACTCACCCTCTCTCTCTTTCGTGAGTTTAGTATCAGAGGACATGGGGGTTTTCATTAGTTTAGAATCTTCTAGACCAAATTTCTTAAGCATTTCTTTAATATACTTAGATTGATTAAAGAATATACCATCTTCCATTTTTTTTAATTTTATCAGGAAGAAGTTAAGTTCACCATCATGTCTCATTCTCGAACTCGTAATGCATTATTTGGCAAATTCATCACCATGTCTTGACAAGTCGAAACCGATATAATGTCATTCGACATATATTTGAAATAATGATGAGATCTTGAACTTTTTTCTTAGTAAAAAGGTTTATCTACCATTTACATTTTTTTTTCATGTTTAATAAGGAAGGCTTTTATTCTATCATACCAAGCTTTGGATGCTAGTTTAAGACCATATAAAGCTTCTTTAATTTATAAACATGATTCAGTTTTTCAAAATTAATAAATCTTGGAGGTTGTGCCACTTATACCTCCTCATTGATAAAAACTGTTCAGGAATGCACTTTTTACATCCATTTGGAACAGTTTTAAGTCTAAGGCGTAAGAATAAGCTAATAGATTCTATGGACTCAAGTCTAGCAACCGGGCATAAGTTTAACATAATCGATGCCCTTTTTTTTATTGTTGTGTTGTAGCCTTGAGCAACTAACCTAGCCTTATTTTTTAGAAACAATACCGTTCTAGTCTACTTATTTTCTTAAAATACCCACTTAGTTCCTATGTTGGTCATATTCTTGTTGAGGGAACTAACTCCTAACGTAGTTAGCAACAAATTGATTTAATTCTTCTTGCACTGGTGACTATCCAACTCTCATCTCCAATGATTCATTCAATTCTTAGGTTTATAGTTGATATAAACAGATAAAGAAGTTACTTTGGTTTTGGGCTTGTACCTAGGGTTCTTTGTTAAGGTTTCCTATGTCATTTTCTATTGGGTGGTTCCTAGATTCCTTATGTTGATTATTCTCATCAACCTCTAAAGTTTAATCCAACAATGTCATTTTCTTGGTTTTCTTTTCGGTGGAACTTTTATTGCTTATTCTTCATTAAGTCATAATCCACAAGGGCGTGATGTCTTAGAGGGTGGAGGAGTTTCATCTAATGTCAAGTTGAGTGATTTCTTTGACATTCCAGTGTGTTTGTTTATTTCCCCCCCCCCCCCCCCCCCCCCCCCCCCCCCCCCCCCCCCCTAATTTTTTTTTTTTTTTTTTTTTTTTTCTTTTTTTTTTTTTTTTTTTTTTTTTTTTTCTTTTTTTTTTTTTTTTTTTTATTTTTTTTTTTTTTTATTTTTTTTTTTTTTTTTTTTATTTTTTTTTTTTTTTTTTTTTTTTTTTTTTTTTTGTTTTTTTTTTTTTTTTTTTTTTTTACTTTTTTTTTTTTTTTTTTTTTTTTTTTTTTTTTTTTTTTTATTTTTTTTTTTTTTTTTTTTTTTTTTTTTTTTTTTTTTTTTTTTTTTTTTTTTTTTTTTTTTTTTTTTTTTTTTTTTTTTGGATGCTATATGCTTTACTTTTGTGAGAATAACCTAAAAAGACATCTTCATATGGACTTTGGGGTCAAAACTTTGGTAGGTAGTCTTTTTTGTGTTCAAAATAAAGCTACTTGCCTTCCAAACACTCTAAAATAATCTAGTTTTGGTTTTCTACCTCTTAAGAGTTTCATAGGGTTTTTCACTAGAATGGCTCTAATGAGAATTCTGGTGTGAGAATGTATGTTGATGTATTCGGCGTTACAACCAAACTTTTGTGGTAAGGATTTCTCATTCAACCTTAGTCCCTACTCATTCTTGAAGGTCCTATTTTTCCTTTCAACCACGCCATTTGATTGAGGAGTGCGTGGAGCCGAGAAGTTATGTGTAATACCGTTGGTATTGCAAAACTCCCAAATTGCACCTCATTATCAAATTCTATACCATGGTCGGTTCTAATTGACACTATTGAACAACCTAATTGGTTTTAGATTTTCCTACTAAATATTTCAAATTGAAAGAAAGCTTCGGTTTTATCCTTAAGAAATATAGTCCAAGTATACCTAGAGTCATCTACTATGACTAGGGTGTAACGGTTTCCTCTGTAACTCCATACGGCGGATGGACAGAAGAGATCTATATGGAGAAGGTCTAAGCATCTAGTCATTGAGACTACAGTCTTAGCTTTGTGACTAGCGTGAGCTTGTTTTCTAATTTTGCAAGCATCATAAAATTTTTGATCAAACTTAAGCTTAGGTAAGTTTCTAACTAATTCCTTAGAGGCCAACGATTGAATGAGACGCATATTTGCGTGTCCTAATCTCCTATGCCATAAGGTGGAATTTTCATTAATCGTAGTTAGACAAATTTTGCTCTCTTAGCTTAATTCCTATCTTCATCCACATATAAGCGTTCTTCCTAATACCTCTACTATGACTTACCGTCATTAGTGATTTCACTATATGTTCAGAAAAGTTAATCAACATTTTGTTACATATTTGTCCTATACTTAGCAAATTAAATCCTAAGTTATCAACATGTTCTACATTATCTATTTTGAGAGAGTCATTAGAAATCATACCTTTGCCAATGATTTACCGTGAAGATTACTACCAAAAATGACGTTACTCTATTGTTTGTCTTGTAAGTGAGAAGTGCTTCGGTTGCATCTTATGTTTGGAGACATCCAATATATCTATTTGTCGGGCTCTAAGTCGACTCCATGGCTTATTATTATATAAGACAATAACTTAAACATTTGGTCCCCAATATCTCATGGGTCCAAAGTTGTTAGTGCCAAACATCCCTTGCATTTGATGCAATTGGTTGGGATGTGAGAATGGAAGACACATTTCCCATGGCATGTAACTTTGACGTGGAAAGTTGTTCCAACTTACGGGAAAGCCATGGGTTGGGGGTTTGTCCGACCAACATGTCTTTTTGGTTGCGGTGTTTTTTAGACGAGAATAATTATTATTGACTCTTCTAGGAGGTGGAGTTTTTGATCTAAAATTGGTTTAGAAATTAACTCCGGGTTTTGACAATCGCTTATAAAATTGTTTAACTTCGTTGTCACTAGCAACGGGAACTTTGGCATTGTTTACAATTATGTGTTTTGGTCTAGGACCCAAAATGGATTTTTGAAAAGACACAGTTTCCTCATATCCAGGCGTTACTGGTGGCGGTCCCATATTTATTTTGGGGACCGCCTGGTCATTTAGGGGGCGCCCATATTTATGACCTCCATCAGAATACGCCTTTTTCTGAGATTTCACAAATTTTTTTCTTAGTTCCACTAGATGTGCTTCAAATGAATTAAACCCTAAACCTAATTTATCACTAGAGGGTTTTTGATTACTTAACATTTCATTTAAGCAATGTGTACTCTTTTCAAATTTGTTTAATCTAGTAGATTCATCTTTGAGTTTTTCATTCTCAATTTTAAGTACATAACACTTTGCACAATCGAGATCAAACTCCCCTTATTTTTCTCGGTGTGGACAATTTACCCTTTTATATCTCTAGCTCATTTCTAGACTATTTTAGTAGCTTTTAACTTTGTGTTTTAGTGATTATCTTTTAGACTCATTTTGCATAACTTATCATATTCGTTGTCTAAAGCTATATCATCAATTGATGAGTTTTCATCACTAAAGTAAGATGATTCGAAACATACCTCACTTGATGCGTGAGCTACAAGACACATTTCATCTTTGACCTTTTCATCATCTTCTTCACCGCTATCGCTCCAAGAGCCTCCAACAAAAGCTCTTTGGTTCTTATCTATTCGGTGGTTTTGGACATTCTCCAAATAAAATGGGATTTTGGGTCGCCACATCTATGCATTTTCTATACTTTACCTTTTCTTGTCATCAGACTTCTTGGAACGCCTTTTTTGTCATTATGAGGTTGTCTCACGAATCTACCTCTTCTTTTAACAACTTCTTGATGTGTCTTACGCCATGGCATATTCTTCGTCTCCTACAGAAGTTCGAACATTCTTTATCACTAGATTTTCTTAGCCTTTAAAGCAATACATGTTCTTTCAATTTGCTGGACTATTTTGGAATCTTTTCTTGATGTTCATTTCATGAACTGAGGTTCGATTAGTTATCAATGAGATAGTTGACGTTAAGTCTTCGACTCTTCAATCGCAATGACCTTTGCTCTACATTTTAGGATGTAGAAGCTCAGAAATTTCTTACGTAGTTCTTTACTAGAAATAACCTTCATCAAGGCTTTAAGATAGAAATAATAGTATTAAATCTAGCAAAGCATATCTATAGATTCGTCTTTGGAAATGACGAATTGTTAATATGTTAAACCAAAGGTCGATCTTATTAATCTTTGCTTGGCTTATTACCTTGATGGGGTGATTAACACAGTTTTCCAATTTCTTTGCCGTGTTTACACAGAAAAATTCGTTCATATTGCTTTTCATGGCAAAGCATTTGTTAAATACCATTTTTTGTTCATTATTTTTCACAGTCTCTTTTTGAGTCATCGAATTTGTTTTTCAAAGGGATAACTATTAATTTGGTTTTTGGATTTTGTACAATCAGGCGTTAAAAATCACCATTGGTATAACATGCCAAAAAAGGAAAAATCTGGATCAAGCCTATTTGTATTCAATTATCTCAGAACAAATCCAATCTAGGCATGTAGGGAATATATCCCTATCACAGGTGAATGCAGAAATACTAGAAACTGACCCATTAACATACCTTAGAGGATCAAACTCAAAATACCTGTTTTTGTGTATTTTAAAGACAACTTCATCCATGATAGGTGTGAAAACTAGAAGGGGGGTTGAATAGTTTACACGTTCGTTTTACGTTTTAAAAACTTTACTTTCAAAAATGTATAGATCCGAGTTATATGTTCAATCAAATCACAATATGAACAAGCAATAACTATCTAAACTAAAACAAGATAACAACAATGATAATGTAAAGAGATAAGGAAGGAAACAACCAAACCAAGACACCAAGATTTTATAGTGGTTCGGCTACGAAGCACCTCTTCGCCCTACTCCACTCCCCGAGTATCCGACTCGAGATTTCACTATGTCAACAAGCTCCCTTTAGGCGGAGAAAACCGTTTACACGTCGCTTACTTTCTTTTCCGACACTAAGCTAGATGTCGAGTCCTAATCTTAGCTAGAACCAATCTACCACTTCACAAGATATACACACTCACAAGATCTACACTATCGGATCTACACGATATCCGAATCACACAACTATACAAAATAAATACAATAGAGGTTTGGTACTTAGAAGAAAAGAGGAGAGATCACTAATTAACACTTCGTTTCTTGACGAATACGAGTGTTCTTCTCTTGCACTTGAATGAGATGGAAGAGATGAGAAGAAGAGATTAGATCACTTGAAACAAGATCTAAGTATGTTAGTGATCAAGAGTTTTAGTGAGAGAAAGAAGGTTTAGAGAGAGAAAGAAAAGACTGAAAAATTTCGTGCAAAGAGGAATTATTTTTCTGCTGGGAATGGAGCAGTATTTATAGGCAGGGAATCCCAACGGCTATCTGGGGGCGGTCCCGGCGGTCCCTTATATATAAGGGGGCCGCCGCCTAGACTCCGCTCCCTTTTTTGTCTTTTTGTGGGGAAGGTTGTATCTGGTGTAGAAGCTTCCGTTTTGGGGGGAAAATTTGAATTTCAAATTTTTAAGTTTTTAATAAAACTTTTATTTTAATTAGAAAATATTTTTGTAAATGTATTTTTGAGAAAATACTTTTGTAGAATTAAAAGTGAAGATTAAGAGAAAAATATTTTCTTGATCACTAATCATGCTTAATTATTTTGTTTGTCCATACCTTAAGTGATCACTAATCTTAGAAATGAAATTTTACATTTAATAATTTGTAAACGTTTATTTTTATTGTAAACGTTTTACATTTTGTTATTATCAAAACGTTGAGAGGTCGAAAAATATAAATAACATTTTTAGACATTATTTGTATTAACAAATAATGTTTATCAAGAAGAAGAATTTTTTTATGTTGCAAAATTCCTACAATCCCATCATCCTACAACTGAAGTTCCGCTTGGTGAGTTTTTTTAATGGTGTTTTGAATAGGGTTAATTGCCTAAAAATGTATTATACTTGTTACTTTTTTGTCATTGTATGTAGACAACTTTTTTTTTGCCGTTGTGTCGCTTAACTTTTGAATTCGTGCTATTGTGTGTATTCTGCGACTATTTTTGTATGTAAAATGACCATTTTACCCTTCAAATTTTGAAAAAAATGAGGGTAAAATGGTCACAAAATACACACAATAGCACAAATTTAAAAGTTGAACCACACAATGGAAAAAAAATAGTTGTCTACATACAATGACAAAAAGTGTCAAGTATAGTATATTTTTAAGCAATTAATCCTTTTGAATATCATAACTATATGGTTTTTCACATGGCGTATTATCCGTAAAACTTGTTGTACAAGATCTTGCTTTACATATATTTTGTGCCGCAAGGAACCAAGAAAAGGGGTTTATGTATATCTAAAATGTTGAAGTGTGAAAATGAAACATTATTTATAATTTGGTGCACATTTGTTAAGCGTCATTTTGGTGCACACATTATTTTCCTTTTTTTCTATATTGTTGTTTGAGTTTGTTTACTTATTGTGATGATGAGGTCACTACAACATTTACCACTATCCGCGGGGACATAAACTAGCTTTCCCAAGCGATATGACCCTGGGGATACTTTTCTCCGGCGACATGTCGTCGGGGAAAATCTGTCGGGGGAAGCTGGCAGGGGATTCATTACCTGACAATTTTCCCCGACGACAACAACGGGCCCACACGGTTTTCAGTCAACCATTCGAGTGCTACGGTTGACACTTTTCTCCGACGACATGTCGCCGGGGATTGTAGGATGATTAATAAACTAATTAAGCAGCTGCTTAATAGTTTATTAATTCCACTAATTAGTCGACTAGCCACGTGGCTTTTGTCGTTTAGTGCCAATTATCCCTGGCGACATGTCGCCGGGGAAACTCTCCTATAATGTTGACCGGTGAACGTTTTGAACAACATTTGGTCGTTTTATTCTCGACTATCCCTGACGACATGTCGCTGGGGAATAGTCTACTATTTTTTTAGTGCAGCCTGCAATGTAGCTGATTTCCAGGTTTTTTTCTAGAATTTTCCCAAAAAAAACCTACCAAAAATCAAACTTGTATCTAGCCATATATAAACTACCCAAATACATTACAACTTGTACAAAAACACAACACAATATCACGGATCAACGTATTTGATATAACTAAACTAAATACGTCCAAAATCTGAATAAACATGTTATAGTCTAAAAAAGGGCTTTCTAGCCACAAAACTTGCATTATCCGCAAGATACAAGTCAATATTCACCTAGATAACATGTTCTAAACGTACGGTGATACAAATGTTTACATAAGGGTCGCCAATACACACTTAAAGAAATAAAATAGCATATACTTACCCATATATAACACCTAACTATCCGCATCCTCCTCATCCTCGTCGGCGTCCTCATCATCACCCGACTCATCATCCCCGGCTGCGCCACTCCCGCTGCCACTCCTGCTCTCATGCTGTGACTGAAGCTGCATAAACAACTGAGGTACCTGTCAACACTAATCATGGCCTTCGTGATCTTGTCAATCTGCTTCTGGAGCTGCTTGTTGCTTCTTTTGAGCTCATTGACATCGGAAATGTGATTGCATCGAGGCACACGGACATCGAGGACGTCCTTGCCCCTTCCCGTCAAAACCCATGGCCATGATTTAATCATCGGTGTAGGTGCCTAGACCCTATAGCCTCAGCATCTCCTCTTACGTTGTGACAAAAACACAAGATAGTTAATATGTTAGTTGGGTTACTACATTATTTCTTGACAAATCATTAAAGTGCGTGTTTTGAAATAGACGTCGATCCTCATCCCGCAAGAATATGCCGC
>BQNB010003452.1:3118-30496 GCA_026074375.1 Tanacetum coccineum | reverse complement strand
CATGGCAACAGATTATTAGTAGCAATTATTATCAAGCTTCTTAAATATTTGACGTTGGTACATTAAATTTGACATGCTTTGATTATTAGTAGCAATTATTATCAAGCTTCTTAAAAATTTGACGTTGGTATATCATACAATAATATAAGAAAATTTCTTAACAAAATACTTATCGAAATGCATGATTATGTACTAGAATTATGGTTCAATATAGATACCTCTAATGATAGATCAGAAAGAGGAACATGAACACGGCTTTCGAATACGAACACTAAGATTTAACGAGATATGATCAAACCCAAAAACCCAGATGTAACTGAACACGAGCGCGAACACTAATTTGAATACGAGCACCAATATCAAACAAGTTATGATTGAGACCAATACCCGTGTATACACCAACAGCTAAACACGTACCAGCCACGAAACTAATACCACACGCTATCGAACCAAAACATTAATCCCTCACCCGAACTGAAACCGAACTTCTGAACACCAACACGTCCACAAACAATTCTAACGTGAACCCAGAATAATTGGGTTATGCTATTCTCTAACCCACGTTTACTTGAGGACAAAATTGTGGTTTTTGGAATTGTTTACTTTTGTTTGTGAGATTATGAGGAGATTGACCAGGGAGTACGTGCATATAAGAGTTTGTGGTGTAACAAATTTGTCTACAAAAGTTGGATGAGATGAAGGAGTTGGACCGAGTATTTATCTGACTAAGTGATTCAAATGAAGTATTATCTTAACTCTTCGATATCTTATGTATTTTTTTTATAATATTTTATGCATGCACTAGTACTACATGTTTTATAAAAGTGTCATATACCTAATTAACTCATGCTAAATTTTTGTTTGGTATTAATAATAGTAATGTGCTTATTATTTTATAGTTTAATGTTTAGGGTATTATAAGACATATCCCCCGAAGGTTTCTCAATATTGATTTTATCATTATCATTGTTTGTATCCGATTTTAAATCATCAGGATAAATTACGTTAAAATGAAATAAATCATTAAAGCATATAATGTTTTGTTCCTCTTCATCACATTCGGACAATGATGTTTCATCTTTCAAATAAAATTCATCGATTTTGTGAGGACTTACAGTAGGTTTAGTTAAGAAATCTAATTTAGACGTTAGAGCATCATTGTAAACAATGGCTGAAAATTCTTTTTCAAAATCTTTAAAGTAGTCTAAATCATCAAAACAACTAACCGTAGGCTCGGGTGACGGAAACGAAGGCATATTGACTTTATCATTATCATTTTCTGAATCCGTTTTCAAATTATCGACATAAATTATTTTATAAGAAAACGATTTTTTGTCAAAAATCATCGTGTAATCTTCATCGTCGGATTCGTCAAACGATATTCTAAAGTCAATTTCATTGTTAGGAGAACTTACCATGGGTTCAGACATTAACGTGTCATTAAACACTATAGCTGGGAATTCATTTTCAACATATTCGAGGTCGTGAACGTCTTCATTATCCCAGATGTTACCATACGTAGCAGTTTCTTAGTTATACACCTTACTATGCCTACGAGCTTTTTCTTCTTTAAGCCTGATATACTCCTTCATAGTAATGTTGGGGTCTTTCATT
Source organism: Tanacetum coccineum (assembly GCA_026074375.1). Taxonomy (NCBI): domain Eukaryota; kingdom Viridiplantae; phylum Streptophyta; class Magnoliopsida; order Asterales; family Asteraceae; genus Tanacetum; species Tanacetum coccineum. Next base: position 28,882 of record BQNB010003452.1, on the reverse strand, counting down.
TTAACCTGTAATAAATTCGCTAGGAAAGAAAATTGTCAAATAGCTTAATATGCCGTATCCAGTGAACTAAATACGCAGTATTGATGATAGAGTTTAATACGCTGTATTGGTTTGAAAAAAAATTATACATTGTATCCAATAAATTGAATACGCCGTATTGAGTATTCGACTCAGAAAAATTACAGCGAACTGTAATAATGCAGAAAACATACAAACACACAATATGCAAAAATATACAATGCAGAAAATTAAACACACAAACAAAACAAACACAAAAATATGCAAATTAATCTAAACTAAACTAAAACACTAATAAATAAGCATTAAACAACTTCACTTTTCGGCAACGGCGCCAAAAACTTGATGTGTCGTTGTGTATGTGTTATTTATGTATCAAGTTTTACTATTTATTTTATGCCTACTATACCTAAAAACAACACTTTAACGGGCAGTGTACCCGGTCAGATAGAGTTTCGTGGTAAGTAGGGTGTCGATCACTAAGAGCGAGAGCGTTAATTCCAAATTCTATCAGTATTTTAGTTATCTAAGTTAAACCTAAAACTAATGCAAAAGGGGGGTTTCAGCCTGAGAGACTGACACGGTTTTGTGTATCTAACCTAAGGTTTTGATGACAAGTAAAGCAATAAACACACACAAGAAGATAAACAAACGACAAAGGAACGATCAAGAACTAATGTAAGGAAAACATATCAACCATGAATAATCCGATAAAATGATGGTTTGTATATTAGTGCAATGATTGACTTATCTCGAAGGGCATATCATTCCTAGACTTAGGCGATACTTCTTCCTAAGACCTAGACACGCCAGTTCTGTCACAATTAGATGCATCCACATAAAGTAAGCATTTGTTGATTATAATCTATCATAGGAGATTAATAATGGTGCTCTTATTAAACTCTAGCTCATTGAGACTTTACCCACTTACTGCTTATCGGCTCTTTATATACTAGTAGTCTACTGTCCGAGTCCTTACCAATGGAATAATAGCGTACTCGCTGATACCAAGGTCACCTTATGGCTCAACTAAGCGCACTAAACTAAAGGCAATGATAGGTCAATATTCATGATCCTATAATTCTAGAAATTTAAATTGCAATATGGAGAGCTATCCTGAACTCTTAGCCTACGCCCAAACAACACCGAAGTTGTAGTGCATTAAATATGTAGGACTAGACTCAGTTGAATGATAGGTCGCATACTTATGAGAACTATCCGATATCTAGTTAAGCTACATGCGATATCCTTAGATACGGATTGAACGCATATTAAAGCACATAAACGAGTATAAACTGATAAACATAATCTACAATCAACAATGAATTAAGAAATCAAGATAAACAAACCAAACATTAGATCTTCATAAACATGGCTGATACCTAAAGGTATCAGTCGATAGTCCTTGTAAAAATACACACGGTTTGATATATGAACGATTAAAATAAAGAAACCTTAATCGAACGTGTATTTGTTGCGCGAAGATTACAAGCATTTTCCTATGATATTAAGGCTCTTTTCTGACCTTCTAGGCTCCATTATTCGTCTCTTGGTCGACTTGGTGGTTTAGGGTTTCTCTTGCATACCTAAAACTGAGTTTAGGGTCGTCTATTTATAGGGTCTGGAAATTGATTGATACGCCGTATCGAGCGATGTGGGATACGACATATTGGGGATTTCTTGGAGTAAGAACCACATTTGATATCTTCCAGAATATTTTATTACTATATTATGAATACGGCGTATTGATGTCTCCTGGATACGGCGTATTGGTCTTGTTTCTTTCGTGGTCTTTGGTGAGTGCAGGCACTGATACCTCGTGTCTTCCTTGATGGATACGGCCTATTGGATGTCAAAACAGTAATCTTTAAAATATCTTCGTTTAAGCTCCAGAATTCGTACCTTTTTCTCAGTCTTCACCAAGCACTCCATAATTACTGCAATTCTTAAATACAAATGATTAAGTAACAATTCTTTTCAATAATTACACAAAATGGGTCATATACATGGGATAAATGATGCTATAAAATAGACGTTATTTGATGTCATCAGTAGGTTAATGAGGTAGAGAAAACACAATGAGTTATAATGGAAATTAAATAATATATGTGTAACTTTTATCCAATTGACGCACTAATTTAGTGCAAAGTGTATCAAAAGCCTTTTTCAATTTAGCATTATACTTGTCGCTAACTTAGTGTTATGAATAATAAAACACTAAGGGGGTATTTGTTTGGGCTTATAAAACATAAGCCCATTTGGGCTTATATTTCATAAACCCTAATTTTTCGGCTTATTTTGAGAATTGTGGGCTTATATAAGTTTATTATGATATGATAAACTTATATACGCCCATAAGTCTGAAAATAAGCCAGAAAATTATGGCTTATGAAATATAAGCCGAAATCAAATTTGATTTGGGCTTATATTTCATAAGCCCCAATTTTCTGGCTTATTTTGAGATTTGAAGGCTTATATAAGTTTATTATGATATGATAAACTTATATAAGCCCACAAGTCTCAAAATAAGCCAAAAAATTAGGGCTTATGAAATATAAGCCCAAATGAGCTTATGTTTCATAAGCCAAAACAAACACCCCTAAATTTTATGCTACACTATATTTCATTATTATTTATCACTCATACTATTCATATTATTTAGACTCTACATATATGTTAAACCTTTAATACGTACTTAAAATAAAACCTAATTTATATAGACCATATTTTTATCTCTTATGTCAATACATTTACAATGAAACTAATATTGATATATGTTATTTTAACTATTTTTATATTAATAGCGCCGACTTGGTACTTCATAATAGTTAAAAATGTTTAGTGCATAAACTTAGTGCTATACATTGTAGCAACTTTTATTAGGTGCAAATATATGCTATAAAAATATTTTTTTACACTGTTAGAGTATACAATTTTAGTGTTAAAAATAGTAAAACACATAAATATGGAGCAATAAGCCGTTAAAAACTTCACAAAACGAGGTGTGAATTGGCGGAAACACCTTGACCCCAGATGCTTTTTGGTACTGGTCATTGTACATCTCACAAGGAATAATTCTAAGTTTCCGACAACTCTCTTGGCCCAGCAGGGAACCAAGTGAAGTAGGTAGGAGCCGAGACTCGAACCCTAAATCTTTTATCCACAAAATTTGATTTTTTCAAAAATGGGTACCAACTAAATAAAACCATTTTTGGTACTGTTGTGTATTACTACTAGTATAGTAAGTTAAACCGTCTAAAAAATAAGAAACATAAATTATATATACACTACTACACAAACTGGTTTTTCCCACGGTAAAATCCGTGGGAAATCCCGTGGGTAAAGGTCTTTTTCCACTGATTTCACAAAGAATTATTCCGATGCAAAAACCCTCGTGGGTAAATATTTTCCCACTGATTCTCTCACCGAACGTTGACTATTTCCCACGGATATTGCCGTAGATAATCCGTGGGTTTGATTTCCCACAGATTTCCCACAGTTATTTCCCACTGATTTCTCATGAATATTTTCTCACTGATTTCCCACATTTTTTAACAACAAATTTTGCCACAGATCTCCCACTGATTTCTCACAAATTTGTTTTGCAACGGAATTGCAACGGTAATGATAAGAACGAACTTGCAACGAGAAACTTTTGCAACATGTTTTGCAACCATAATATTTTGCAACGATTGGTCACACTAAATATTGCAAGAGACCTTTTTCCTTGCAAATTCATTAGAAGAATTATTTCCAAATACAAAAATACATTTCTAAAACCAAAACTTTCCGGATACATAAATCATAAAGTGATAATCATACATGAATCCAAATATCTAATTACGTAATTGCAAGTGCACCAAATTCAATTGTACAAGTTCTATCTTATAAGTATATCTAATACGAAATATACCAAATGCAACAAAGTCTTTATAAGGTAAGGAAAAGTAGGAGGTGGATGCGTATAGCTTGCCCAAATCTAACAGCCTTCACATCCTAACAACATCCTCATTTATGTCTTTCTTTATTTCTTCCTTGAGCTCTTTATTCATCATCACCCCTTGACTAAGTTTTAGCGCTTATGCTCCACATCCTACAAAAAAACTAGATATTAAACCCACTGCAACTACTTCGTCAATGTGTAGATACCCAAATACAACTAACAGTTAACTACTATAGAAAGCTAATCACCCATAAGTGCCTAATAATTTCTATATGTTACATCATTCCAAACAACTAAGAGACATTTAATAATGAATTACTACAAAAATAGCTACTCATAGAAAGGTAAAGACAATTCATACATGTGACATGTTTAAGACCCATATCAGCTCAATCGCCGAGCCATGTTTGTATCGAACCCGCCTGCGAAAACTTACCCCTCTGCTCAAGATGACCCGCCCAACAAGTTTAATTGAGTCCTGCTAATAATAATAAAAATATCTAAATCCTGAATCTAAATACATCAGATCCAAAAAAATTAATCTATATAACATACATTTACATAAATATAAACATCCTCCACATGTACCCATAGCTTGAAATTTAAAAACAAACAAAATTATCAGAAAAGGAAAAAGCTTCGGTGGGTGCAGGCAGATGGGGGTTATGGTTCTAGCAAGAGAAATGACGGGGGTGTTGGTCGCAGCTATGATGGTTGGTAGCGATTTAGATAGGTGGTACTTAAGTTAAGGTGGTCGGAGATGAGATCGAATAACCTTGTATTGATGAAGAAATTGATGTCAGATGATATTCATATGCTTTATTAGTGGTGAATCTCTAAGGAACTTGTGAAGAAGGAGCAAGAAAATAGATTGTGTTTTGGTGAAAAGGATAAGAGGGGGCTTGAATTAGAGGGAATGTTAAGGTTTTTGATTTTTGGGAAAAAAAGATGGGCGGCAAAATAGAAAAAACAAAGGACGAGATCAAATTTCAATAAATTTCAAGTGTTAGAAGAAGATTTACTATACAAAGTATTAGTATAAAATAGCACATCGTCATATTTGTCAAAATAAAATATTGTATCTTTAGATTATAGAAAAAAATCAAACTTATAAATAGCGTGAGGCGTGGCGTGACGGCATAGCTAAGCTTCAAGCTTTAGCGTGAAGCGTGGCGACATGGCATTTTTAAGGCGTGACTTATGGCGACAAAAATATTTATAGATTTATATCATATTTAACAATTATATAAATGGTAAATATTATTAAATATGAAGATATACTAAGTCATGTCGGAATGTGTAAGTATACAAAAACGTAAAAACGATCATTTTTGTGTGAAATATGTAGGTATTTACATACGTATTTCCCACGGATTTATCATATTGGTAGGTAATATGTGAGAAATTACCCATGACTTTCTCACAAACATAATCATTCTCTTTTACTTTTTTGATATAGTTATGCGTTCACGCAAATACACCTCCGTATACCTACATACAAAACATCTATAGATACAATGAATGTCATAAACGGACATGCGGAACACACACGTGTAGATATTCATACATATGTAATGATTTGTTACACGAAAGGTTATACCTAAACCAACACGTACAATTGCATACCACAATAAATAGTTAGGTTAATAAATAAACACATATAATATGATAACTATAAACACATATGAAGAGCAAACTAATAACGCGGGAATGTGTAAGTAGGCAGAAACGTAAAGACGATATTTTTTGTGGGAAATCTGTGGGTATTTACACACGCATTTCCCACATATTTATCAACTTGGTAGGTAATCTGTAGGAAATTAGCCATGACTTTCCCACGTATATAATCGTTTTCTTTTACTTTTATGATATGGTCAAACGTTCAGGCATATACACGTTCGTATACTTATATACAAAACATCTATTCATACAATGAATGTCATAAACGGACATGCGGAACACACACGTGTAGATATTCATACATATGTAATGATTTGTTACACGAAAGGTTATACCTAAACCAACACGTACACTCGCTATACTCACATAATTAGTTACGTTAATCAACATACACATATAATATGATCCCGACAAACACATAATGAAGACATACTAAATGAACGTTGGAGTGTGTAATTGGCAGAAACTATAAGAACGATATTTTTTTGTGCAACTCTGTGGGTGATTTATCAACTTGTAGGTCATTTTGTGGAAAATTACCCACAAGACTCACTTTCCCACGGCATAAATCATTCTTTTTACTTTTATGATATGGGTTAAAACTTTTCAGGCATATACACAAACGTATACTTACATAACAAAACATCTATTCATACAATGAATGTCATAAACGGACATGCGAAACACACACGTGTAGATATTCATACATATGTAATATTTGTTACACGAAAGGTTATACCTAAACCAACATGTACACTTGCGATACTCACATAAATAGTTACGTTAATAAACAAAAACATATTAAATGAAACTAAAACCCATATGAAGACATAGCTAATAACGTGGAATTTTTGTAAGTATGCAGAAACGTAAAGAACGATATTGTTTTTGTTGGACAATCTGTGTGTATTACACACGAATTCCCACTGGATTATCAACTTGGTAGGTAATCTGTGGGAAATTACCCACGACTTTCCCACAGACATAATCGTTTTCTTTTACTTTTATGATATGGTTACACGTTCACATGAGGCATATACCGTGTGAAATCCGTGATTAATGTAGATAAAGTTTGCCATGTAACTTTAGCCTGGTAAAAAATTTGTGAAATTTTGCCACAATTTTTTCCCACTAAGTCGAATCAATTAGAATAGTGTGAAAATTGTCCGCAAATCGAGGGAATTTGCCGACGATTTCACACACGAAAACTTCTGGTCAACAATTTAGGTGTGTAAATAGTGAAAATATCCGTAGAAATTGCCACAATATTTCCCCACTGAAATTTTGTCAACAATTCGGTGTATAATTTGTGGGTATTCCGTGTGAAAATTCACACGAGATTTTATAGTAGTGATAGTTTTTCATATCAAAAGTAACAAAAGATAAAACAAAATACCACATAAAAAGTTTATTTTTTTATTGCATCTGGCTATCAATATACTTCATAAAAGTTCTATATGCAAATGCTAGGTGAGACCAAATTTGTACCCTTTAAAAACGAATCAAAAAATCATTCAAGGGTTAATGATTTTTTACACGAGTGAGAATGAACTTATGGTATAAGATAGAGTAATTAAATGTGCAAAATATACATATTTAAGTAAGTGACGGACGTTCATCTTGAATGACCTAGTTTTCAAAGTATCTCATCATTAGCTAAAGATCATGCACGTGTAAACCAATGTGAGATATAGTTTTTAGCACATGTATCAATGTAACGTTATACGTGTCTCAAATTAAATTTGCATTATAAATAACTTAACATTAAAAGAAAAATTTTGGCAAAACCCACGTAGTCAAATATCTCATATTGCCATCAAAGGTAGTTTTGGGGTAAGTATCAATGGAGAGTCACATTCGAGTTTCCCAAGGACCTTCAGATGCAAAAAAAAATAAAAGCAGGAGTGAGTTTATCTCCCCAAAGGAAATAGGTATTTGATGCCTTGCATACTCCCAATTAAATGTCATTGTGGGCTCAAATCACAAACTACTAACTTGCCATTCAAAAAAAATTGCAAAGTATTAAAGCTTGTCCAAAAACAAAGAATGAAAAAAAATGAAAAGAATATTAAAAGCTTGTACATCAATATATTCAATTTAATTTAGATGCCACCTGGCTTGGCATCTTATTCTATGCTTGTTAGAGCATCCACAATGCTTCAACCTTCTAAAGACTTTTTCTTTGTTTCACATTAATGATTCAATAAATGTTAGTTTTTCAAAAGTCATTGACACAAATCTTCTACAATGCACAAAAGCTTTTCACAAACATTTTATTTAAACTTAACAAGCAATGCATTTAATGAAAATGACTTGTTGCTTTTTTTACAAAACGTTTTATAAGGTAACAAGTCTTTCGTTCAAAAAAGTCTTTGCAATGTGGTTGCTCCAATGGTTCAAGTCTTCTAATAACTTTTTCAAATAGTGAAAAGTCTTATAAAACTAATGCATTAGAGATGCTCTTAGTCAATGCAATTAAAGCTTGTCCAAAAACAAAGAATGAAAAGAATATTAAAAGCTTGTACATCAATATATTCAACAAACAAAAGAACCCGCGCGTTGCAGCGGGGCTAATTTTTTTTCCAGAATGAATTTTTATTTACTTTTTTTGGGGTTGTTTTTTTTTGCCGAAACGATAGGTGGGGCCTAAATTTTTTAAAATTTTCTTTTTTTGTAAGAATCGGAAAAAAATATTCTGGGCGGGGCTAATTGTTTCCCGAATCTGTTTCTTTTTTGGACGTTTTGTAAATTTTTTACGGGAATTTTTGTGTAAGAAATTCATAAATATATATAAGGTGAGGGTTCGTTTTGAATTTTTTTTTTACTTTGAGCAGATTTTATGCTATTTTTGTTTTTTTTGGCGTAATTTTTCCCGGATATTTTCTTTTTTTGTACGATTCGGGAAATTTTTTTTTGCGTTGGGACGGGTTAATTTTTTCCCGAATTTTTTTTTTTGGGACGTTCGATATCGTTTTTTTGGTCCGAATGAAAGAAAAAAATTTTGAACAATAAAAACTTGACGTGTTTTTTTTGTTAATTTTTTTTACGGGATTTTTTGTGTAAGAAAATCGTAAATAGTTAAAAGTTGAGGGACCGTTTTGTATTTTTTTTTACTTTGGGCCACATTTTATGCGAATTTTAGGCTAGTTTGTCGACAAATGTGTATATTTAGAAAAAATATTTTTATATGGCTTATGTGTTGGGCCTCATGTTTAAAGTGTTGTTTTTTTTTTGCTATATGGTTTTTTTTAATATAAAAATGAATGGGTTATAACGTATTGTGACCTATTATCGATTATTTTAAAAGTTATTAGTATCAGAAGATATTATCCGCGGTATTTTTTTTATCTGAATAAATCGAAACTTTTGTAATATTTTTTTCCCTCCTACTTTGTGCATACAATTTTAAAAAAAAAAACAAAAACAAAATAATTAAAAAAAAAACTAAATTTGCAAAACCAACTAGTCTAGCTCAGTTGGCCATCAAGGATAACTTTGGGGAAGTATCATTGGAGAGTATTAAAAGCTTGTACATCAATATATTCAATTTAATTTAGTTGCCACCTGGCTTGGTATCTTATTCTATGCTTGTTAGTCGATGCATTCATAGATATCATATGACTTCTCTATAGAAGCCCCTTTTCCATAAAGATAGAAAAAACCCTTTATTTAATGGTTCTTTTATATTGGAGTGGTAACAAGCTAGGCCTAGAAAATCCTTGAGAATTAAATTCACAATAAATTGATGAACTACCACAAAGCTATCTAAATAGTACACAGGAAAAAAACCTTTTTAGGTGGGGAGTCAATGAATTAATTATTATAGTACAAAACATTAAAAAAAAAAAACCAAAATCGGGCTGGCCCAAAATGAGAGCCCATTACTGTAGCACTGTAGATCCACTGTCAAAACGACAGTGGATTTGTCCGTGAATGTGTAATATAGTAATATAATACGAATGCAGGATGTATTTTATATTTATAGGAAGGGTTTGGTACATAGGCTTGTGATATGAGCCCAAGCCCATTCTAAAGGTGCACCATGACACCATCTATTAGCTGTCACAAAATGTTAAGGATAAAAACGTTGAAGAAAAGAAAATTAAAAAAAAAAAAAAAAAGAAGAAAAGAAAATTTAATGATTATACTAATAATTGACTAAAGTGTTACAGTAAGTGACTTAAACATTATTAACCATTGTCTATATACGATTATCATATTTTATAGTATTGCATATAATGATGGCGATTAAAGCATCTTTAAAAGGTTAGTAATAAGATCGCAGAATTGATACATGAGGATTGATATTTCATTTTACAATTTCTTCTTATTTATCTTTCTATCTATATAAAAACATAACATGTGTTCTCGTTTGCATTTTTAGTTAGTCTGTCTAATGTGCTGTTTGAAAAAGACTTAATTGACTTAATATGAAAAAAAAACTGAATTTATTATGTCATATGAAAATTGTTTGTTAATGACTTAATTAAACAGAGATAAGATAGCTGAAATATAATGTGATAACACAAGAATTTTGTCCACATTAAGTCATTTGTTAAACTAACACGACTTAATGAAAAACCTAAACAAACTAGTGCTCACAGTGCATTGCTTTGGATGATTAAATTAGAAAACTTTATGTACATTCAATCACAAAATCACAATTAAGTAAAATAAACTAATTCATCAATCTTAGCTTCAAAATACACAAATGGAAAATGAACTTGTTTTCACAATTTATGCCTATAATAAATCTTAATAAACTTTTCAACTTTCTGACAAATAGTACAAAAGAAGTACTATTGGTACTCTCTGGCCCGCTAAAAAGTACCAAAAACGTACAAAGATTCTTTTTGTACCCCCCCCCCCCTTTTACAGTGTAGTGCAGTTTTTTATCAGTTTCTGTTCCGTAATTTTTAACAGTTTCATACTTTTGACCTGTTAAACTTTATATTTTTCGTTCCGTTTTTTCCGTTGTCCACAGTTTTATAACATATATAAAATTATAAAAATAAAAAAACATGGAGGGTACAAATATTTTTTTGGAGGGTATTTATATCATGAGCCTAAAATTTATCGACACTGCAATAAATTAATGCAAAAAATTATTTCTGGGAAATGGATTTCTTTGGGGGGACTGATGAACAAGTTTAAGTAACTATTTTTGGTGCAACAATTAAATGTACGCATTATGAAAAGTAAAATAATATCTAGTAATATTTGTGGGGGTGGGGGGGGGGACCCCCGTTAATTACATGTTGCTAAATGTCTATATTAATTTGAGGGTAGTATCGGTTGTTGGGACACCATAATGATAGGTTTAATAGTAACCATTAATGTTTTTTTATGTAAAATGTATGTGGATGTAGCATCCCTCTTTAATGTATGCCAATAATACATGTTTATGAATAAAGTGTGTATTTATTGCAGTTCGTACAAAGATCGAATAGATTTTATGAGTGTTTGGTGAGGTTAAAGTGTGATTGTTAATTTTAGATAACTGTACTATATTGTCCTTTTGTTTTGCTTAGCAAAAAATAAACAAAAACGAATATCTTTATTCAATGTTGTATGTCAAAAAAAATAATTTGGCATTCTTAAAATTTCCTACAAATGTTTTATTACTTTTATGCATTAGTGATTTGCTTGCGAAATTTATATGCTCCTTATGAATAATCATAATTTCATGACTGATCACCAACAAGTAACGATACTTACGATTAATTTTATTGGAATGCTAGTGATTGAATCAAAAATGCAACTAAGACGGATGACGTATATCAGACATTATTAAATAGTTTGTATATCAGCATTTTCGACAAAATGATACAAAAATACACACCTCCTCCTGTTAGTTGATTCCAAACGTTGCTTATTTTGATTGTTCCAAACCCAATATAAGCTCTTACGAGTTAGCCTTTGATTTGAAGCTATACTGAGTTGATGTAGCCATCAACATTGTAATATTTGTATACTTCTTGTTGGTTATCTTCCCACCACCTCTCTGCCTCTCTTTCCCGAAAGAATTTCTTACTGCAAAACATAAAACGCCATAAAATATGTTCAAGAATTGTTTCTATCCATGAATTGAGGCAGAAAGTTTGACCCCAAAATGGCCTATTTGTATTATAGTCTTGTAATAATAAAAAAAACAAAATAAAATTTGAACCTGAATCGGACTCTCTTGATCCCTTTTCGACCAGTGGGCAACATAACAAAAGTGAATTTAGTACTCCTGGTCGATATTGTTCCCTTCATCTTGTATTTGCTTTACTTGTTCTGTAAGTGTAGATCTAACGGACTAGTTCATCAGGATGGGCTTGTGTTGACACCATGACTTGGGCAAAAAGAGACATGAGTGGCATTACATGAATTATCTAATTGTCACTGGCCATCAATTTCACAAGTCCCGTGTGTTGAACTATACATCAACTGCTTAGCACATGTTGGGGTATTGACATGAGCTTTTGCTTGTTTTCGCATAAAAGCTCTTGGAGACATTGATTGTAGCTGCAAAAAAATCCAAACAATTACATCATATATAATCGTGAATTTGGAATAAGATTGTATTAATTGAATTCTGCATATTTGTGATATTTATAACCTTGTAGGTGTTGTTTAGTTCGAACTGTACACATTGGACATTAAATAATCAGTTTTAAAGCATTGTCTAATGACTAATCCATGTTTAATTTTGTTTGTTTAAAATTTTAAATTTAAGATTTTTAATATATACGTGATAAATAAAGACTACCTTTGATGTCAAGGCCTTAATAGCATCCTTAGCTCCTTTACGTTTGACAGTTGGCTCAACACTTTGTTGGCATGCTTTTTGCTTGCTCGGGTTGTTAGATGAGGACTCTTCTTTACCATGCTTTCTAAAAGATGCAGGGGCAGAAACCTGTCCCCATCTCGGTACTCGATTCATCAAAAGAACTTCGAGCCCTATAAAATCCACGGGTTTTTTTCCCATGTTTCATTAGAATTGGGCTTGTGTTGACACCATGATTGTGTCTGTGCAAAACATGGGACCAGGCTATGGCATTACATGAATTATTAATGTCCATGGCCTCAATATCACAAGTCCCGTGTGTTGAACTATACATCAACTGCCTAGCACATGTTGGGGTATCGACATGAGCATTTGCTTGTTTTTGCATAAAAGCTCTTGGAGACATTGATTGTAGCCTGCAAAAAATCCAAAAATTAATCCATATATTAATCATGAATATGGAATAAGATTGTATTAAGAGCCTAATGCATAATGTGATCATTTATAACTTGTAGGTGTTTTTAGTTTGAAACTGTAACAATCTGGCCCTAAAATAATCAATTTTATAGCATTGTATAAAAACTAATTCCTATGTTTTTAATTTTGTTTGTTAAAATTTCAACGTGTGATGATTTTTGATGTATACGTGATAAATAAAGATACCTTTGTGTCAAGGCTTAAAGACATCTTCGCTCCTTTAAGTTTGATAGTTGCTCAACACTTTGTTGGCATGCTTTTTGCTTGCTCGGGTTGTTGGTATGAGGACTTTCTCTCCATGCTTTCTATAAGAAGCAAGGGCAAGAAAACAGAAACCTTGTCCCCATCTCGGTACTCGATTCATCAACAAAGAACTTGAGCCCGAAATCCTACAGTTTTTATCCCCTGTATCATCAAATGGGCTTGTGTTGACACCATGACTTGTGTGCAAAACCGGTACAAGAGTGGCATTACACGAATTATTAATGTCCCTGGCCTCAATATCACAAGTCCCGTGTGTTGAACTATACATCAACTGCCTAGCACATGTTGGGGTATCGACATGAGCTTTTGCTTGTTTTCGCATAAAAGCTCTTATAGACATTGATTGTAGCTGCAAAAAAATCCAAACAATTACATCATATATAATCGTGAATTTGGAATAAGATTGTATTAAGAGCCTAATACATAATGTGATCATTTATAACTTATAGGTGTTTTAAACTGTAACAATCTCGGCCCTAAATAATCGTTTTAAAGCATTGTAATACTAATCCATGTTTAATTTAGTTTGTTTAAAATTTCAAGTGTATGATTTTTGATATATACGTGATAAATAAAGACTACCTTTGATGTCAAGGCCTTAATAGCATCCTTCGCTCCTTTACGTTTGACAATTGGCTCAACACTTTGTTGGCATGCGTTTTGCTTGCTCAGGTGTTAGTTTTAGGGATTCTGCTATACCATGCATTCTAAAAGATGCAGGGCAAGAAACCTGTCCCCATCTCGGTACTTGATTCATCAACAAAGAACTCGAGAGAAGGGGAACAGAAAAGAAGTTTGGCTTTTAGGGTTTTACCAAAAGATATATCAACCATTATGAGCCTTGATTTGTTTATATAGGCCCAAATATCTAGAGCAATGACCGGTGGAAACAAAAAAATAATCACGGCCTTAAAAAAAACATATAACAAAGCTCCTTTGACATAAACATTAATGTTTTTCAACATCTCATTAATGTTTTAATTGAGTCAACAAGGTAATTATAGAAAGTCTTAACCAAAAATCATTAATGTTTAAAATTATAGGAACTTTTTTGAAAAACAATAATCTTCAAACATAAAACCGAAAATATTTTTGACCTATTCTTCAAACATCCCTCTTTTTTGTTATAATCAGTTTTAATGATAAAATCCTTTCCAAAGTTATCTACTAAATTGAAACTAACTCAAATCAATGTCAAACCCTACTACATTGATTATAAATACATGGCGCACATACACAATTATACTCATCTTTGTTCATCTTCATCTCTTCTCCAAATATCTATATACACCCGGTAAAAAAAAAAAAAAAAAAAAAATATTAGTTCTTATAATTGGCCCAAATAATCTATATGACTCAGTTGGTTTGCAAAACTAATCTTGTAAGAGTCTGCAAAACTGAGTCATATAGATTATTTGGCCAAGATTTTCGTGTAAGAGTCTGTAAAAGAGTTTTTTTATAATCATTAATGATTTTCGAAGAGGCTTTAAACAACTGAGTCATATTAATCTCCATTTGCAATATAGATTATTTGGGCCAAGATCCCAAGAGCCATTTACATGCACAAGTACTCCTAAGAAAATCAAACTTGAAACAGTCCCAATTCGGATCTGATTGCATACTAAAACATTTTGACCTAAAAACCATACTTAGACTCCAAATCAGAATCTATACTTTGGGATATTTCTAATAGACACATAGAACTTCACTTCTGTAAAAGGGATAATCCTAATTAGAATTTTAAGTAGAGTTTTTACTCCCCGAAATCAGACCCAAATCTGACCCGTATTTACTGTTTTGACAACTTTTCTTGCGAAAATTATTTGACTAACTTCCCGACCTCAAAACTTTTCGGGGCCAAACTTTTTGGAAACTAGACTCTTTGAACTTATCAATAGACATAAGATTCATAAAGAAAAAAGTTACCATCCTTGAGATATCCATCGAACAACATGAACTAAAATTCTGCTCAAAGCTAATTCCTATTTAAACGCGATCCAACCCTAACCAATTACATCAATATGATCCTCATTAAACGCTAAACACTTCTAATTAAGTTTATCATTATTAGTTTACAGATTTTATGAAACCCTAATTTATCCATTATTTTTTGTTACGTGAATTAAAAAGAAAAATTAAAACAATTAGAGTTTATGAACATACCTAAAACCTTCAATTAGTTAACACGAACCACCACTTGGATCTTGAATAAAAAAACCTTTTTTTTCTTTTCTTTGATGTTCGACCGACCAAGAAAACAAGGAGAGGGGGAAAAGGATTTTGGTTTATATAAGAAAACCCTACAATTTTAATCCTTATCAAAAACAAATTTGTATTTTACTCAACTTTTTTTTCCTTTTCCACCTATTGGTCAAACACCCCTTTTATTTTATTTTATTATTTATTTTATTTATTTTTTATTATTTCTTACACAAAAACCCTAGATTTTTGATATTTTATAAAAACCTATATATATTTTAGAAAACCATTTAAACTAAAACTAAATTAAATAACTATAAATTAAATTCATTTCTAAACATATATTTTATTTTCTAAATTATTACTACTAAAATCCATCTAACTAAATTTACCAATCTCACGAATTCCTATTATTTAAATACGTAAATACATAATACGTACACATAAATACATACACACATAAAATTATACCATCATTTTCATTGTCACCAAAATGTGAACAAAATGAAAAATGCCCATAACAACCATAACCTCAATCACAATGAGACGATCACGCTCCTTGGATTGGTAGCCAAACTCACATATGATCACATAACCACATAATTACTATAACACATAATGAAACTCAAGTTAATGCTAACAGTTGACTAACCTGCTTAAAGCACAGTTGTCACAGTATCCTCTCCTTAGGGAAATCTCGTCTCGAGATTTAACTAATAGATTCAACATCATCATCAACCAACAATCAGGAAATACTTAGCTTTCATATGATCATCACATTCCCACGTGAACTTAGGGCCACGCTTTGAATCTCATCTAACTTTCACAATCGGAAACCCACTGCTCACAACTTCGCTTGCCCATACAAGGGATACTATAGATCAATGACAACTCTAAGCAAAAATAACAATCGCGCAACTACATGAACATCGCTCGTCATCGAGGAAACTCGTCAAAACCTTAAGTTGTGTAACAACGTCATTCATAACCTAACCCCGCAACTCATCAACCAATAACTGTCTTAGAACTAAGTTATGAGTTGTTACAAAGCTCAATGTTTTTTAAGGATCAGCTCGACTTCGAGTTTATTCAAAATATAACATTAACCAAACCACCTCAGAACATTCAAGGGTGCACTAAAGTCTGCAAGACCCCTATGTGTCCGACTTTACTTAGTACTTCCAACGATAGCTTGCTCAATGAAGAAAATGTGGATACTTAGTTTTTATGAAATCCTCATGACCTCGCTTCAAGTTCCAATGGACTTAACTATCGGAATCCTACTACGCTTCAAACTTTTAACCTCACGATCGATAATCTCAACAGGCTCTTTAGCAAAACGAAGAGTTTTGTCTGCCTTAATTTCTTTTACATGCACATGTAGATTTGCATCCGTCCAATACTACTTTAAATTTGAAACACATCAAATATACTACTAAATTATTGAGACAATCTTAGTCAATAGGCCATAGGATCGATCCCTTTAATGATCTTAAATGGTCCCACATATCTTGGTACTAACAGGACTTTCTTTCCAAAATGCAATACATCTTTCCAAGACGACACTTCCAACATCACTTTATCACCAACTTCCACTCTAAATGTTTACGCATATTATCAACAT
This sequence comes from Tanacetum coccineum, assembly GCA_026074375.1. NCBI lineage: Eukaryota > Viridiplantae > Streptophyta > Magnoliopsida > Asterales > Asteraceae > Tanacetum > Tanacetum coccineum. The sequence goes on along the minus strand of BQNB010003452.1, from coordinate 11,905 downwards.
AGCTCTTTTGGCAATCACTAGCCGCTTTAAGCTTCTCCTTGTCGGTTGTCTCTTGTACCAACTCGGACCCAACCAAACTACTTTCTTCAATTTCAGCCTATAGAACGGGCGACCTACATTTCCTTCCAAACAGTGCTTCAAACGGAGTACATCAAATACTCGAATGATAACTATTATTATAGAAAACTCAGTTAAGGGTAGAGGATTATCCTAATTGCCACCAAAAAAAATCAATCACGCACGTTCTCAGCATATCCTTTAAAGTCTGAAAGGTACGCTCACTTTGTCCGTCCGTTTGAGGATGATAAGTCGTACGCATGTTTTAGCCATGTTCTTAATGCCTTCTGCAATGTCTACCAAAGCCGCAAAGTAAATCTTCCACCACGATCTGAGATGATCGACACATGCACTCCATGCCTTGTTACTTTCTCATTAGTGTAAAGTCTCGCCAAATTCTCTATTTTAAAATCTTCACGTACTACCATGTAATGGGCATACCTTAGTCAGTCTATCGACTATTACCTAATTCGTATCATACCTACTACTTGATCTTGGCAATCTTGTAATAAAGTCCTTAGTTATTATATCCTACTTTCACTTGGGTATCTCTAGGTGTTACAATAAACCCGAAGGTCTTTGATGTTTCAGCATTCACCTTTAAACAAGTCAAACAATTGCTAACATAGGTAGCAACATCATTCTCCATACATAGCCACATTCATATCTTAAGGTATTGTACGTCTTTTAGCTCCTGAATTTACCAAGTACCTTGATGCATGAGCCTCGTCCATCATTAATGTCCTTACATCACATATTAATGAAACCCATAATAAATACATACCTCCACATTCCTTCCTTTCCATTAGTTGGTTCAGGCCACACAGCATTTCTGTTGTCGCGTTCTCTACCTTGTCTCTTTGCATGAGTACACAACCTAATCCTTGATTTGACGCGTCGCAGTAAACTACAAACTCTTTGCGATCCACTAAGGCAATACAATATTGGTGTATTTCACAATTGGCTTCAAGTCAGAAAACCTTCCTGCTTTTCCTTGGCCTACTCCTACTTCTTATTCTTCTGAGTCAATGAAGTAAGGGGTTTAGCGATCTTAGAAAAATTTACTATGAAACGTCAGTAGTAACCTGCCAATTCCAAGAATGATTGTATCCTGGATGGCGTCTTAAGTACTTTTAATTCTTCATTGCTTCTATCTTACTAGAGTTCTAGTGAAATATCATTTTGTTACCACGTGTTTGAGAAACGCACTTTTTGTAGCCAGAGTTCATACTTGGAAAACTAGGCAAACAACTTTTCCTTCTTCAGCAACTCCAACACCAACTTCAAATAAACCTCGTGATCCTTCTTAGACTTCTAGTAGATCAAGATATCATCGATAAACAAAATGAAAAACTTGTCTAAATACGGCTTGCACACCCGGTTCTTCAAGTCCATAAAAACCGTTGGTGCATTGGTTAACCCAAAAGGTATAACCGTAAACTCAAAGTGTCCATATCGCGTCCTAAATGCCGTCTTGAGAATATCTTCTCCATGTACTCTTAACTGATGGTAACCGGAACGAATATCTATCTTAGAGAAATAACGCGAAACTTGTAACTGGTCGAACAAGTCGTCGATCCTGGGGAGATTCTTGGTGGTTAGCTTATGCAACTCTTGATAGTCTATACACATTCGAAATGAACCGTCCTTCTTTTTAACAACATAGGTGCTCCCCACGGAGAGTGTCTTGATCGAATAAAACGTATAACAAACGAATCCTAAAGGTTACGAACTATCGAATAAGGTAGCAAACGAATATCGAATCAAAGGCTAGAAAAACATCTAAGGAATTTCACATATGAAAATAGATGCGGATCAAATGTCATAAGAATCCTTAAAAGGGAGGATAGAATAAATGTACCGATAGAAAACACAAAAAAAGAATCAACAAGCGTACCACGACAAAATAAACGCATAACGAATAACAATATGTATCAAGATTGATGAATGAAAAGATATGATTCTTATACCAATAACCGACTTTACTCGAAAGATCCAACTAAATAATGTTTTTATAAAAATCAATTTATAATAATAAAGAAAGTCGTTTTAAATTAAAAAAAATCGTCTTAAATATAATCTTTATAAAATTCATTTAATCATAGTTGTCATAAAACCCAGAGTCAGTTATTTAACAGTGTATCGCATCTTACTCATATAAATTACTTTAAACATCCTTTTTATAATTATAAAATTTATCAAAAACAAGCATATATAAAAAATATTATCATCTCTTATTCATAAATATTATCTAAAAAATATATAGTTTTGACCGTCAACCAATTATCATATTGTTTCAAAATTTATTGTAACCATAGTTTCTTAAAAAAATAAAAATAAAGAGACATTTCATAAATGTTTGTTGTATTATTAATTATTTCAAAATAGTTTTCCCCAAACAACCATCAATAGTTATACTTCAAAGGTTTCATAATTCGACATTAATATAAAGATGTAACTCAAAAAGGAACAATCGTAATACCAAGGATTGTAAATACCGTAAAGACTCTCAACAGATTTTATTGTTTGAAAACGAAAGAAAGTACCATGAACCATATAGGCAGAATAACAGTGAAGCGAACATGTCATCAATGGGATATTTCATACGAAGGAATTACGAACACAAAGAGAACGTAAGACTTATCGTACTTGCAATCAAAAGAAAAAAACAATAGAAAAACGTCGGTACTAACATGTCGCAACATGTTACGAAAACCAAAGGATATATAAAGAACGGAGTAACGATCCGTACTAATATGTTTGGAACAATTAGTGCTTAAAAGAAAATTTTGATACTCATACGAGTAATCAATACAAACGAAGTACCAATGGAAATCGTACCAATATCCTAGAAGCAGATTACGACCGAAACCAAACAATATTCATCCAAGGACGCCAAGTAGAAAAGTTAGATCACCCATACCGTCATGGTGCGAACAAGGGATGCTAAAATGAGGGTCATATATCCGAGCGAATAATCGAGCAGACGAACAAACTTAATAATCATAATAATAGCATTAACGGGTATCCGGGGTATCCGCAAGCGATAGTGTAACACCCCCAAAATCATGTAGCAGCGAAATGGTAACAATGGGGTGCTACGTCAAAGTACAACAATCAAGATATAGGAAACGACCTTAAATGGACGTTTTAAGATAATATTTCATTCGATGCCATTGCAAAATATCAGAGTTCATACATTAGGTCCTATATGTTTTAAAAGTCATAAACATTTCAAGTACATATTTAATTAAACAAAAGCTTCATAATACCAAAAGATGACTTAAGTTTTTAAAGATAATAAAACTTGCATTGAATATAGATAAACACAGAATCCATCTTCATTGATATCGGCCACGGCTCCCCTCCAATCTTCATACCCTAGGACTTGAAATTACATGCTAAAAGTTAACACAAAGGTTGAGTGAAATTATAGGTTTACCGGTAAAAAGGGTGGACCACAAGATCGAAGTAATAGTAGACTCTGAAACACATTCAGTAGTCTAAAACGTTTATTATTGCACTAAGCTCATGACCCCGAAGCCTTAACTAGATTTGTGCCCCAATCAGAACATAGGATGCTTGCCAACAACCTAACACCTCTCAATGTTAAATGCACCTTGATCAAACTAGTGACCCAAGGAAAGGTGGGGATTGTCAGTCCCGATGGATCTATCTGTAACATTTCTCAATTTCAGGTCATTTTACGACTCCTGTTATTTGTCACTATTTATTTTGGTCCGATACGCGTTTACTTTTAGTTTTGCTTTTGAGCTAAATCGCGTAGACTAGAAATAACCATTTAATGTAAACGGTCATCAAATAAATTAAGGTTTACATCAACCAAGTAATATATAATTATTAAGAAGATAATTATGTACCTTGCGTATTTTATTTTTATTTATCACGTTAAAGGGTTACGTTTCGCAATAAAATACTTTTGGACATACCTCGGAAATACCTAGACTTACCTAGACTCAACCCAATACCCACTTTTAAAACTTTAACACAAAATTTAGTCAATTCTTGTGTTAAATACCCACTATGGCCGAATAATGGGTACCAAACTCACTAGAAATCTTCAATTTTGATCACAAGTACTTGTATATCGTAGTTCTCATTAATTTTTGTCCTAATTGTCTCCACTAATATATTACACATTGGATAATAACCAAATTGTTTCTCTTTTTCCCTTTAGGCCACAGCTAAGCAACAAACACATACAAATCCATAAGATTTGTATGATCATAGGTAAATCTTGTACATCATGCAAGTAATTAAAGATTGTACTTGTGTGGTTTAACAAAACAAGGTTTTGTTGTAGTAACATAGAAACTTCAAAAAACCACTCTTAGGGACAAATTAGGTTCGTTTTGTTTGTTTTGTGAGACTTGATATGTACACTAGCTCCACTTTCCTATAAATACTCACACAATTCACCATTTTACATATTGCAATCAGCACACACCTTAAACTCTTCAAGCAAACCAAACGCATATTGTTTCTTATGTTCGATTGAGTCTCAACCTGGCGGACAAGGCATCCTCTTTGTCTCATTCGAACTTCAAATCACCACTAGGTTATCACACAAGGTCACAAGAAGATTTACAAGCTAAGGTTGGGTATTTGAATAAGCTTAGAAGCTTGGGTTGGGTCATTACGATCGTGTGAGCGGTTGGGTTGACACTTTACTCGTTCCATACCGAGCAAGCAATAGGACTCATTGTATAAGTCCGTACATCATATAATATTATATCATACATTTTTTCTTTTGTATTGTAGTGATATGTGGTCACGTTAGCCATGTAAATAAACTCACTACGCGAACCCATGCGTGATACGCACTTATACGTACTCTATAATACTGAGTGTGGGTGCTAGAAGTAGTAAAAGTGTATAAAAGATCAAATATGACTAGGTGGGTTCATTTAACATCAAGTAAGGAAACCAAGTGGATACAAACTCTCACACTCGAAAACAAAACGAAACTACACTGTTAAACAATTGTGTAAAACGCGATTACTAGACTTGGAAAACGTTACATGCGGCGTTAATAAAACGGTGAAAGTGGTTATGACGAGACCTTGATGCGTGCTAAAATGAGCTCAAATAGGTTACTAGTATAATAACGGGTCCTAAGAAACACTAAGCATTAACTAACAATAAATAAAATTAAGTTTTGGGCCATAATTGAATTCGTTAAAATCCAAACGACCACTATTGGGCCCAATAGGCCCAACAGGCCACGTCTGCAAGGCCACGGCTTATCAATAAGCACAACGAGCTTATTTAGAAGCCTAAAGTGCTTACCAAACTCTCATGGGCCTTAGCATACTCTAGAAACCAACCCAAACCCTTATTGGGCTCGACGACCCATTGATATGTCCGAAATGCGAACCCATAAGCCACAATAAGCTTAAACAGTTTATTCATGAGCTTACACGGCTTAATGAGCTTATTGTGAACTTAAGAACACTAATGGACCCCTTGATATCTTCGGGTTAGAGTTATTGGGCTAGCAAGCCCAATAAGCTCGAATAAGCTCAAATAAGCTCACCCAAGCTTATTTTTTAGCTTGAAAAGCTTATAGGCCTTCTAATAATCCTAAAAAGGTTATTGGACCCAAAGGAATCAAATCCAAACCTCTAGAACCCTTATCAGGCTCATATCAAGCCCAACAAGCCCAATAATGAGGCTTATTTGCTTATTTGATAAGCTGAATAGTAAACAGACCCTAATAAGCTATTTAAGAAAGGAAAATAAGTTGGAATTACTAAGAAAACCTTAATGGACCTTGGTATTAACTCTCGGTAAAGGTTGTTGGGCCAACGAGCCCAATAAGCTCAAAATATTTGTGTAGATTAGAAAGTTTAACAAATTTAGAAAAGGAGTTCAATTGCTAAGAAAAACCTTTAATGTGTTTCGGGTTATATTACACTCTTGCAACCCACACATACACGAAACACTCTCTACTTTGCTCTATTTGTTTCGGGTCACCACAGCTGAGATACTATCCATACAAACACGACATCACATTAATAATACTGTTTTTGACAATCCTGAACTTTCTTGTGTCCAACACGAGCTCAAATAAACTCTAACGAATTTGTAACTCACTAATGGGTTGTATGATACGAGCTAAATTAGAAGTTAATACTGCCAGGCTTAAGAAGTTAGTACTGTTAGCAGAAGTTAGTACTGCTAGCAGAGTTAGTACTGCTAGCAGAAGTTAGTACTGCTAGTAGAGTTAGACTGCTAGCATATTGTTAATATTGCTAGTGTATTGATAATACTGTTTTTGACATTCCTGAACTTAAGGGACTATTTGGAACTCATAAGAACCTAAAATGTATTTTTTTTGTAAAATAGAGGGACTAAACGTATCAATATGGAAACTTAGGGGTGTAAACGGTAAATATTCTATTTTAAACTATAAGGATTGTTTTTACCAATAATGAAAACCTAAGGGTATTTTATATAATTAACTGATTTAAATAAACACTTATGGTATCAGACTAGTCGTGATATAATACGGATACTTATATAACTAAAGTCACGCGAATGATAAATAGGTGTATTTATTATTAATACTTAAACACCTTGTAAACTTAAAAGTATATAGTCGTACACCTTCCCAAGAGCAAACGAGGAAAACGAATACAATAAACGTGTACACCACCACACAAGTGATAACAGTATATATAAACTAGAAATTGTTATAGTTTATACATTGAGTCGTTAGCCTAAATATGTAGACTAAGACTTGACCGTATTTACTTAGGTAATTGACGGTGTGATTCACTACCTGCTTGGATATATAATATCAATCAGAGGACTACCTTCTAAGGTGAGTTCATAGCCCCATGTTTTACTGTTATTTAAATGATTTACATCCTTGGGGTGAGAACATGCTTGTTTTACAAATTGGACGCAAGTGTACATTTTATACCATGATTACGTGTTTGCCTAAGTTACCATAACCCATTATGTCCATGATCATGAACTGTTAATTGCATAGATGTGATTGGGAATTACATTATGTGGGCGCGAATGTTATGAATAGATCTATTAGGGATTGACAATCCCCGTTCGGGTGACTAGCTATCACTGGGAACGAACGCATACCATGTCGAATTTGGGATGTTGCGGGGTTAGCACATCATTCACGGACACTTGTTGGCAAATATATTTGCATTCATATATGTCGAGCTTCAGTGTCATGAGCTTAGGAAAACGTAATTACTTTTTATGATGTTTGCATTTGTTGCTTAATCATACACTTGGAAATCTTGCGGTCCTACAATTGATTTACATAAACCTATGAATTCACCAACTTTATGTTGACGTTTTAAGCATGTTTTTCAGGTCAATAAGGCACGAGGTGCGATGATACATTGGAAGTCAATAATTGAAGAGTCAACACTTAAGATTTGGGGTCTTATTACATTTTGGGGACAATTGTTATAAACCGGAATCTTTATTTATATTGTTGAACAATTTGAAGCCATGGGCTTATGTAACAAACAAGTATTTTGTTAATCCAATGTATCTTTTTCAAACGACACGTTTAGTAGTCGTTCTCAGATCTTGTGCTATTGATCCGTAAATGTAACGCCCTCGGATATTCAAACATTCCGCTGTGTGCTCAGATTTGAGGGTGTTACAATAATTGTTGCCATTTCGCTTAAGAAGTCAGCCATACCCTGGTTCAAATCAACCAATAAACAAATCACATCATTACAAATATATTTATTATTCGCTTTTAAAACTAACCTTGGAAACAAATCACCACACTCATTTCAATCCAGTATAATAAAAGTTCAAAAGAACTTACATCAGTATCATCATCGCTGTCATCAATCCTAACATCGTAAAGAAATCTTTTGTTTGCATCAAAGAGTACTTGTACAATAAAAAAGACAAGTTCAGTAGCTTAAGAACCCAAATAAAAAATGGTAAAGGAACTATGTGATCACACAAGAAATGGCTACAATAACTCAAGATCTCATTTTTTCTTCCACTCCAAAAAGAGATCTAATGTATGTACACTAGACAATCCTCAATACAGCTGAGTTGCAAACAGAATTTTAAGGAGAGATTAGCAAGTTGCATATACTAAAATACCCGAATAAGCTTCTTGTAGTGCTTGGAACTTCTTTTTAGCCTCTTCCACGTACTTTTGTAATACCAGAGGCCAAACAGCGATCAGGATGCAATCTTTAGACCCACACATAACACGAGAACATAAAGGTTGACCTATATAGGAGACAAGATATTGTTACATGACTCAATGTACATAGGCCCCAAGAAGCATATAACAAAACTCCAAAAATATTTGTATGTTTCGCGGGAAACAAAGTTAAGACTTAAGACATTTGGTTCACCATTTACTAATAAAGGAGTGTTTGGCATTGCACTTTACAGTCGCATAAAATCAGTTTCTCTTGTTTAGGTACAAGGAAACTAGATATGCTTATATGATTAGTTTACATGTTTACTCTTGAAAAATCAGAACTTGTCCAAAACTCATCAAAATTCACCACTTAAACATCATGCTATCTAATCATTTAGCAATGATTTTTACATGTAATTTTTTTGTCAAACACTAATTCACATTCCTACAACTTTAGAAAAACATAGGTGTTAGTACAAAATTGGAGTGGGGGTTAGAATAGGGCTCAAATTATACGTCGGGTCGAGTTCCCAGATGATTTGAGTGTTAAATCTTGT